>JAOXYB010023147.1:0-16664 GCA_028565635.1 Phoronis ovalis | reverse complement strand
AGATAATAGTTCCGGGAATGTTGCTCTATTTGATATGTGCATGAACGTTACAACGTTTTTGTATTGAGTTGGATGGGAAGTCTAATGGTGTACTTATGCCAATGTTGGGACTATATTTTTAGATTTTAATGGTACTCGTTCACTCTGATGTAATTGTAGACCTGTAGAAAATTACGTTAATGGATGCAACAGGAGTTTAACGTGTACATGGTTTTTAACGTTCCCAGTGTCCTTTTGTTGAGTTCAGTCTTTCAGCTCGTAGCACTTATCTGAAGTTGAAATTATTTTGGGCAACCTGCCCTAAAATATATGCTGAAAGAAAAGTACATCGTAGCTGATACCACAAGTGAATCCCTCAAAGATTTAATAAGAACTTGAATCATATGCACATTTATTTCTGCTTTATTTAATGTACCCCGTAGAAAATTAGAATTATCCTTGAGCTTTCAACAATTTCGTCATGTGAATAGTTTTACCTGGCATCTTACATTTGTTCTAAATCAATTATTGGATTGGGAAGTGGGTTATTCATGTCAAGCACATGGTGAGAGTTGTTCATCTCTTTATATTGACCATTCGACACTGGTAACAATGTGTTGATTTTTGGTAAGCAACATAATCAAAAGTTTGAGGAAATCGTAGAAAAAGCAAGTTTTTAAGACACGTGCTTATTAATTTTCATGATTTAATTTTATTGATTGTATTCTTATCAGCTGGAAAAATATTTTATGAAACTGAAAAATCCTAGACTGAAGGAAATTGAACCAGAAATCAGAAAGGACAGGCGTGGTCAAATAGCTAAACCACTCAAAGATAGAACTACTATTATTCAGGTATTTTGCATCTTAAAGTGTATTACCAAGATAAGAACATTTTTAAAGTATCAGTCGAGGACTGAAATTTTTCCAAGTTCTCGGTTTGACTGGTAAGACAAAGGCATGGTGCTTACATTATCTTTCTACAAAGATAGTGAAAGTTTCAAGATAAATGTAGCCTTTTTGAGCTGTTTGCAGGTACTTTATATACTAATTGTAGATAAAAAGCAGGAGCTAGTATACTCTTATGTTGCTATAGAATGTGAGCTTATCGTATATTAAATGTGCAGTATGCATTTGGCAGACAATAATAAAAGTCTCCACAATATTTCTCTTATAGAGTGGACGTGACAGTGATGAAGCAAGTCGAGCCAGTAGTACTCAGAGTCGTCGATCGAGGAAAATTCGTAGCAAAAGTAAACTTGCGCAGAAGAATCCGAACTTGTCAATCAGATCTTTGGATTTCGACAGCATGGAAGATAGTGATTCTAATCTTACGGAACCAGCTTCTAAAGAGAATTTAGAAGAGGTAATTATTAATCTGGTTATTATTGTCAGGAGGAAGGCACTCTTGTTGATGCATCTTATCACAGAAGGTGGAATCCTTTTATGTCCGCCTAGATTGTGAAGCATGCTTTGTTAATTGCCAGGTAAAAGATATGAAATAAATTACAATGTTTTTGTTAGCCTGTTTCCTGTAGAATATTCGGAGTTAGTGCACTACATCGTCAATTGCTGTTAAACAGGGTGAGAAATGATACTGGGTACTGCTAATGACTAGCAATGATGAGATCATGGTATTTGGACTAGAGTCTCTGAACTGTGGAGTGAAGAGACAAGCCTGGATCTGAGCTAATTTCATTATCCTCTACTGTTTATTAAATAATAATACTGTTGATCAAATAAGAAACAGATTGTAAGAGGTTGATCTTTGTTAAAGGAACTGACAGAAACAAGAAAAGAGGTGACTCACTCCAGGGTTAGGTCGGAAACAGCGAGTAGAAACAGGAAAAAGCCTGCACATGGTAATATCTTTGAAATCCCTATGTTCAGTTTCTAGGCTTGTAATACTGCTTTTTCTTTGGTAGCTGGTTACCCAATAGAGTTTCCATCAATGTCTCGTCTGGTACATTTCCCATCAATATGGGAACTATTAAATGTTTTGATCGATGCAACAATTTCATTCCTCTGTAAAACATTGCATTTGTCATAATTTCAAATAAACTAAAGAATCTCACAATAGATGAAAAAGTTGATGCTCTGCTTTGGGCATTCAAATTTTTCCGTATGTTTAAATTATAAGTGTTCCTAATGATCGTATATGGTGCAATTGTTTTAAAAATGTGGTGAACTTTGTTAAAAGTAGCTGATTATTTTTCAGCAAAGAAATCTGGTTCAAAGGTGCCACGACCTGGTCCGTTAAGGAATAATGTTGTGGACATGGATTGTTTAGATTTACTTCATACCAAAACAGTTCTTAGTACCTCTCCTCCCAGTAAGTGTATACATTTGGTAGTTATCTCAGTATTACTAACATGCTTTCAAAATACTTGTATGTACATTTCAACATGATAGTTTGCATATAACTGTAAACTGTGTTAAAATTTGATATAAAGCTAACTAATATGTGTACAAAGTTATGGTGTCCTTTCCTTCTTTTCTTAGATAATTCTTACGCTATGATGAGATCAGGGTGTTTGGACTAGAGTCTCTGAACTGCTGAGTGAAGAGAAAAACCTGATTCTGAGCTAAAACAAAACTATAAAAGAACGTGTCTGAATGAATTCAGCTTGTTAACTAATTATTATGGAGAGTAGATCCTGCAGTGAACCATTTTAGAAAGTCATTTGCTTTCCATTGCAACATTTACATGAAAATGGTATTTTCAATTGGTTAATGTTGTTATCCTTTTTTTTTTCTTAGAAACTGCAAATTTTTTGAATATGAGTGAATTGAAATTGATGCAATCTGGTGATACCAGTATGGAGGATATACATAGCATGGAAACACCACCAGCTCTTCTTAGTTTACTTGGTAAGTTCAGCTTGATAATACTCTACGAAGTTTTGTTTAGAATATTGAAAATGTTACTGAGGGAGGTTATCTGATGTGTAATATAAGAATACCATAGCAATGAATCTCCTTTATTACCTATGCTGTATGTGTAAAGGTTGAACCAATCGTATTCTTCTAATCCACAGAAATACTTGCTCTATTAAGCAAAACAATCCATGTCATTATTTTGACTGGCTGAATTTTAATTGAAATTAAAAGATTAATCCTGTAACAGTGATTGTTTTAAAATTACATAGTAGGGGCAGAAAAGAATTTATATTCATACTGAATTATGTTTGGACATCCAAAATAGTCCACCTGTAAACATACTAACATTCTGGGTGAAGTTTTAATTATTAGATTTTGTTATTTTCAGAAACTTATCGGCAACAGTTTTTGCATTATTTGCTGTTAATGAAAAACCCTCTGTATAAAGATTATCTTAAAAAACAAATAGACAAAGAAGTGACTCGCAATCAGCAGCTAAAAAGTCGTGCATCACAATTAGAGAAACAAATAACGAGCTTGCAGAAGGACAGTGTGACTCAAATGAAGACGAGACTTGGTGAGGTAATTATAGTGCACCCATTATTACAAAAGTATACTTCTAATACTAATTAGTTATTTTTCGACTCAGCTCGCACTATATCCAAACCCTGTGGCTAGTGCACACTGCTGCCTAAATTTTGTAGCAATTATTCAAATGCACTTTTAATTTGCAAAAGAGGCTTATTTTGTTTTATCATTTTCATGCAGCTTGGTATATCTGCCAATAGCCCTGGTGCATTTCTGTCTAAAGCCAAGGATATAGTGATGAAGCACCGAGAGTTAGAAAACCAAGCGTCCGCCTTGCAGAAAACTGTATCAGCATTAGAAAAAGAGCAAGAGAAACTGGTTAGTAAGCCTGGTGACTTGTGTCTTTAGTGCTGGTACTGTATGTTTTCCTTGCATAGAATATACCTGTATTTCATTTTCTTCCCTTAATCTTGCGAGTTTACTTGACTAGGTCAACCTAGTGCCAGTAAATTACCTACAGTTTTATCTTGCAAATGAATGCTATTATGAAGGTTTCATTATCCTACCAGTTGTGCCTTATTTTAGCCAGCCATTAGTCATGATATCAAATTTATTTCCAGCTTACATCTCATTCCCTTTCTAAAGAGCAGGCTTTAGCAAGTGCTGATCTGAAAAAGGTAAGTTTGCATATTATGTTTACTGTCTTTCTAATTATTTCCTTTCAATTATCATGACAAAAAAACGTGGGGCTTTGCAGTTATAAAAATGAGCACCGAGCCAGAATAATATTATGTCTGTTGATGACAGGTGCACGGTTTTATTTTGGTTGTATGTAGTACTTGTATGCATACAAAAAAGAAGCTGTAACTTTTTTTGTTTTTCAGAATGACGATCCTTTATTGACTAGGCAGTATTTAATGAAGGAAATGATTTCCACAGTGAATAACCAAAGAAAACTCCTTAACCATGCTCAAAAACTACAAGATGAAGTTTCTGTGTTGGAGAAAGTCAATCGTGAAAAGGCTAAATATGTGGAGAAATTAAGCCCAGGAAGTCAGATAAAACAAAGTGTGTTAAGGAGTAAGACTTCAACAAAAATGCACACTAATCCTGAGAAAACCACAAGCGTGACGATAGACAGAGAAGCAGATTTAAATGCTAGATTAACAAATATTATTTCTCATGCACTGAAATCATCTCCAGAAATGGATTCTGCATCAAAAAATGTTGACAAAAGAATTGATTCACTTGTGCGTACTGAAATGCCAGTGAAAGTTGACTACAGTCAGATCTCTCCGCAAAAACTAGTCTTGAAGAAACTTTTGCAGCAAGAAAAAGTGTTAAGCCAAACTGTTAGCTTACCGAAAAATGTACCAACTGCTACTGAGAATAGGGAAAAATGGGGGATAGAACAGAATGTTTATTCTCCTATTAGTGACAATGAGAACACAGACTCGTCACGCACAATTACAGCTACTAGCCCTTCCAGTCCTCTGCAATACTCTAAGCCAGACAATAACAAATCAACATATCCTTCAAATTTGCTAAAGGCTACCGGAAGTCCTGTCACATCTTACTCCACCCTTACACAGTCAGGATTAAGCTTAATGCATAATTACCGCATACCAAAGAAAGAATTATGCGAGTCTTATCTCAAGTCTACCCCAGTCCTACATGGCATAGGATTAAAGCCAGTTAATATACCGTTCTGCATTCCCTCTGTTGTTGTGGGAGCCGTTACAGTTAAAGATTCTCAGGGAAATAGCCAATCAAAAACACCACCTCGTAAAAGGTCACATTCTAAGCCAAAAGGAGATGATGATGATGTGCCTAGTAAAAAGCCAAACGAAGGCCAATCCTCATGGAAACCCATAGGAATATCTACAGCGCAAACTGGACATAACTCACCACGCAGTAATCAGATATCACAGAATACAGCATCATCTAGTGGCCAGTATTCATCCACAAGTGGTCAGTGGTCTAGTTATGCTGCCACACAAGTGCCTGTGGCAGCTACAGTTACAAGTGTAGTAGATAGAAACAAAGGTCCGCAAAGTTCTGTGCAGCAGCAGGGTGCAGTATGTGATAACAGGCAGGTGTTCTGGAACCCCGCTGTATCAGCCAGCAAAACTTTGGTGCAAAATGTACAACCTATAAACATTCAATCTTCTAGCAGTAGTGTGTCTAATCCGCAGTTGCCAACTGGTCAGCAGAACTTTACCTCAACTGCCTCTCCTGATGTTAAAACAATGTTAACAAATGCAACAAGACCACTAGCCATCTCAGCAATCTCATCTCCGGAATGTTCCCCAAGTTTGGACAAGGATAATACAGAAAATAAGGGTAATAGTTGTTGCTGGGATTCTTGTAAAATGCTTGTCTGTAAAAAACAGAAGGTAGTTGCTCTTGAAAACAGAGATAGTATAGGCAGTACTTGTCTAAAATCTAGCAAAATGATATTAGTTAAAAGTGTTTCCGTATCTGACGAGACTGTTGGGGCAGGATGACGTGGAAGGAAAATGCTACTAAATGACTGAAAGAATTTTTATTAAAATATTTGTTATAAAATTATTTTATGCTACTGCAAAATTGATGTTATTGTTGTTAGTTACTTAGTTAATGAACATAGCAAATGTTTTGTCAATTGTCTGCTTAATTTAATATACGGAGCTGTTTATTCACAAAGCTGTTTCTGTTGTAACAGAGAGCTAGTGGTGTGTATGTGTGTATGCGTTATGATTTCAATAACATTCCACCAATCATGTTGAGTTTTGTTTTTTACTAATTCTGTTATTTTTGTTCTAGGTTCATACTCACATGGGCAAAATATGAGAACTAATGATAATTTACATTATGCTGCCTCTCAAAATGTTCGATCCCGTACTCCACATGGTTCGCAAAAAGGACCCATGACCCCTCCCGGGACTCCACCCAGCAGTGCAAGCTCAAGTCGTGAGTCTAGTCCTGATAGCTCGTATTCGGGTCACAGCCGGCGATCTTATAGTTCAAGTTCTAGTCGTAGTTCGTCAAGTAGATCAAGATCACCTAGAAGTCCAACAAAGAAGGCCACAGCTTATTCAAAGTATGATAAACCTTATAAAAAGAAAGATTACAACAAAACACTGCATCAGCAAAGATCCTCTGGAAATGCAATATTCACTCAAACATGGCAACAAACAGCAAATACTGCTATTACAAGTTCCTCTTCAAATTTTACAGGAAATTTTGGAAATATTTACACAGCATCACATTTGACGGGAAATGTAGGAAATATTAATGCAGCATGCGGAGGAGCAGCTGCTAATATGACCTCAAATTTTGGCTATCCTTTTCAAGGATCTCAGCATCAGCAATTGAACAGTACAATTGCTAGCACCAGTTCAGGTTTTGGATTTTCAGTGTCAACTCCTCAACAGCTTTTAATGCAAATGAGCAGTATTAGTGGAAATGAAGGAAATTTTGGAAATACAACAATGACTCCTGCACAGCCATTCCCAATTCCGAATTTATCATTAGCTCCACATCTAGTTATGCCACCTCCAATTGGAAATAATTTAAGTAGTGACTTGTGTACAGGTAGGCCCCCTGTGTCTTTACCAAATCTGAGTCTACCACCACCCAATTTGAAGCCACCAACTCCACTTCCAGAAATGAGTAAGCCTCCGGCTCCTCCATCTAGCTTATTACAGTGTGGACCACTGAGAGGAAATGCACCTTCTGGTCTCTCTGCCAGTAACCAACTATCTAGTTCTTTATCAATGAATACGTATAATATAGCAAATTCCACATCACAGGCAGCAAATCCTCCATCGATCTTGTCAAGTAATTTTCATACTCTAGGACAAGATTGTTCTAGGCCACAAATATCTTCATTTCGAACCCCACCATCACTTGTGAACCAAGACCCTATGCACAACAACCAGGCAACTATGAGTCAAAATGTGTCTAAACAAAGAATGCCTGGTAATCTGGCAAATCAAGGACAATCATTTCAACTAGGTAACATCAGCCAAAGAGGACCTGCCCTTAATATAAATCAAAGAGGACCTTCTAATATAAATCAAAGAGGACCTGCTTCAAACATAAATCAAGGAGGAACAGCTCCTAATATAAATCTAGGAGGCATAGCTCCTAATATGAATCAAGGAGGACTTGCTCCAAATATAAATCAAGGAGGAATACCTCATATCATGAATAAAGGAGGACCTGCTCCAAATTTGGATCGACCGAGCATGAATATGAATATGAATCAAAGAGGATCAAGCAATACAAGTCGGCAATCTGTTACACCTTTGATGAATGTTGGAACAAGACCTGTGAATTCAGCATTAAAACAAGAATCTGGAAATACTCAAATGAATTCTGGTACTAGACCACTGTTTTCAGTAGGTGGACCTTTATCTGCAGGAAATATAGGCGCGAGTGGCCCACCCCCAAACATAATTGGTGGTACCCCTATGAACAGTTTGAGCAATCCAGTTCATAACTTTAGGGGACCACCTCCAAGTAATGTAAACAATCCTCCAGGCAGTATGAATATTAGCAGTCGGCCTCAAATGAGTATGAGTAACACAATTCCAAATATCATGAACATAACTGGTCGACCACCAATAAGTATGAGTAGTACAAGTAATACAAGTGGGGCATCACCAAGCAACTTTGGTAATCCACTTCCAAATAGACTGTCTGGCCCTTCTAGCATCATGAATTTGAACCCAACATCTGGACCACCCCCAAGTGGCATGGGACGAGGCTCTCCAAGCAGAATGGCTGCTCCACCACCCAACAACATGAGTGGACCACCTACTAGTATGAGTGGTCCGCCTCCAAATTTAATGAGTAACATACCAAGTAACAATATGAGTGGTCTACAAATAAACAGAATTGGTAATCAACCACCAAATTTAATGAGTAACTTGCCAGGCAACAGCATGTCTGGGCCTGGTGGCCCTGCCATAAGACCAGAGTTTGGGGGGCCAATAAGATCAAATATGCAAGCTGGAGTAAGCAATCCTCATGGACCTGCTATTGGTCCCAATTGGACAACACAGAGTGGGCCCAATATGGGACAACGCCCAAATATGAATCAACAAGGTAGTGTAAATATGGGTCCTCCTGGCAGTAGTGGACCAAACATGGGATCTGGTTTCAATGTAAGACCTCAGGGTGGACCAAATATTGGACCAGGTCAAAACATGGTGTCTCAAGGCCAGATTTCAAATATGCCATCTCACAATGGTCCAGGTCCAGGAAATGTGCTCGGGCGACAGAATTTGGGACAGGGCCCTGGTCCAAACATAAGTGGACCACAAAGACCTAATTTTCAAGGACCTAGGCTCACTGCAGACATGAGAGGACCATGGCCGGATTTTTCTTCCAGAGCTCCAAGACCAGAATTTTCACCAAGGTCAGATTTTTCACCAAGACCAAATTTCTGTCAGAGTCCCCGAGCAGATTTCTCTCCAAGACCAGACTTCTCTCCAAGACCAGACTTCTCTCCAAGCAGACCTAATTTTTCCCCTGATATAAGAGGTCCACGGCCTCAATTTGGAGGACCTGTACCCAACTTTACTGGTGACATGAGAAGTCCAATGTTTGGTAGCAGCCCAAGGCCCAATTTTGGTGGACCTCATTAATGGTGAGTTTAGTGGGGGGGGGGGGGGAGTTACTTCAGTTATATAACTAAACTATCTTTCTCACACTCAAATAATTATTTTGCACCATTAATAAAAGCTGTGTAATAACTTATAAAAAAAGAGTAATGAAATTGCAGTTCATCAATTTTTACTCTGTAATAGAGAACTTAACCTTCTTGGATACGAGTAACGATTGAAGTTTGTATTTATAGAGAATTTTTTGAAAAAAAATCCAAAATAAATCTTTAACATATATGAAGAATCATAAGCTCTGTAATATTGCACTTGGTTTTGAATACATTCTTTATGCACAATTAACAGGAGCACAAAAGCAGTATGTCTTGCTACATCACAGCTAACTTTCCTATCAAATACAGAGTATTATCTATACATGCATGTGCCTGTAGAAATTCTGCAATAATTGATGCTGTTGGTCACTTTACAATGTGTATTCTGCTGAATTACACTGGTAATCAAATTTTCCTTGCTCTTTGTTACAGTAGGTGCCAAAACGTGATTTAAAATTACTACGAAACGTATCGAGGGATTTGAACTGGTTGGCAAGATGCAAGTTTGGGGACTGGGAATACTGTCACACACATGAAACTAAATGTAGTACTGTATAACGGCCATATTTTCACAGTTATTATATATGTTTCATATCCAATTACGATTATTAATGCTGAAAAAACGTTTTGAACATGATCAAGCATGTGTTGAATCAAACAATTTTGTAACATAAATTCAAAGATACTCTGATATTGATGTATTAGAGAATTGCTTGGCCATGAAGCTACAGTTGTTTTAGTATTAACAGTTTACCTAGCTTTTTGGAGGTGTCCAGGACAGTGTTTATAAAGTGTGGTGGTCCTTAGTGAGGCTTGCCTAACCAGCCTGGACTCGAACTGTCATTTGTACATCTGTTTCCTCTTGTACACACACTTTTCGTACTCGAACCATCATTTCTGCTTGCACAAGTTGTCAGAAACACCAACAGATTTCTGGAATCTGCGTCTATATTCGGATATGACGGGTTGAGTAGGAGGAAGTGATCAAATGAGAGGAAGCAAACATGAGAATAAGCATTGACGGTTCCAGTCCACACTGGTTAGGCAGGCCTGTTACTTATTAAACCTCAGTCCACTAATAAAGATGTTAGGTTTATTCTCAGTATTTCGGTGCAATAGTTGTGTGCTACATTTTGTATATTATGTCAAGTTAGGTAGTACTTGGTATATTTTATCAAATTGAATGATAATGTCATTCACATGATCCTGTAAAAATTCACTGAATAATGCATTTTTTATTTATGTTTAACATTATTTATTGAGATTGGTCATTAGAATACAGTATAGAATGCTCTTAAATTAACTTGCAAAATCTAGCATTTTCTGGACAACAGGAGAAATGTATTTAGACCATGAACAAAAAGTAACCCACATTAGTTACATTCAAAAGACGGAAACATTTTGTTTCCTTTCTATTTTTGTTCACAACCCAGCTGCAAGGACAGATTTTTGTCTGCTGTATAATTTTCCGGTGTGTACGTAAAATTTTAATGCAAATCAGATAATTACTGTTACTCCTGCTGAGGGAACGATTTGTTATACAGCATGAATTTCCACTCACTAAATGTTAGGTTTATGAAGTAAAATTTAATATCCTGTATTGCTGTTTGTATTAGAATTGTTTTGCTGTATTTATAGAATTATTATTTTATGCATGCATTTATGTACATATAAAGTGCTTGAATCTATATATCACACTTTGTCATTAAAATGTTAGACATAATAATCATAGAAATTTTGAAATGGTCTTTATTGTTCATTATATAATCAAAAGATCAAAGCATATAGATACAACTTTGTCTAGTATGGATTTCTACAAGTGACCGTCAGTGTCATTTAATGAAATAGCAGGTCATGCTACCTCTTCAGTCTCATGAAAAATGCATGTTTGCACTCCTGCGAATTTTCAGGGTAATATTTATCATAAAAGTCTAGTATATATTCCTCGGGCTTGAATCCAAACTTCTGGTACAGGAGCATCGCAGTGTTAGTCGCTGACACGTGTAATGTGACATCTTTGCCCATGCATGTCTGCAAAACATAAGAATCATAGTCTGAGATAAAGCAACATGATTCTAAGAAGACAGATGCACATATAAGAACCATGTCGAACAAGCACGTCTTGTAAATCAAGTGAGATTTTGTGTAAACCCAAATTTAGTGCATGTAACTACAGTATCTTGCAAATGCCATTTTTTTAGTCATAATTATACCAGTGACATCTTACAATTTAGTAAAGGGTCATTCAAAATGAGTTTTGGCTTCTAAAACTAATTTTTTTAATTTTGTGAAAAAAAGAACTTTGAAAAGTCATAACAGCAAATTGAGTTATTTGAAATGTAGGATTTTGAACTAAAAATATTTTTGGGCCAGGTTTACGTGTTAGAAGTAGATTGGTGACTGGATGTATCTTGGTGAATCTTAAGTAAATTACCTTGGATGAGATCAGCCAACCCAATTGCATATGCATAGGTGACTTCCTTTGTAGTTTCCAAATAGATTAATATACCACAGTGTGGCCTACCTAACCAGCATGGACTCGAACTATCAACCTGCACTCGCGCAATTGTTTCCTACCATTTGAACCAGGTTCCAGGTTTTGCAATGAAAATCCTGCTACTCGATCCATATTTCCGTGGACTTGTGCAACTCGAATAGCAATTCCTGGCAACTTGTCCACGAAAATGATGGTTCAAGTACCAGGAATTTTGGTGCGGAAAAGGTTCAAATAGTAGGAAGCAGATTAATGATTCGAGTCCATGCTGGGTAGGTAGGCGTGGTCTCTGTGATGTCATACAGCATGAATTGGGAGAAATAGCTGCTATAATATGCTGTACTATTACATGTAGCAGAAACGACAAGTAGTGTGCACTACCTGAATCTTTACCCTTAAAATATCAAACCCAAGTCAAAATGTTCTTTTATATTCAAAAATCCTATATTTCAAATATTTAAATATATGTACATTTTCAAACACATCTGTACCATTTTGTCCTTTTCCAAATTCTTTTTTTTCAAAAAAAAATGAAAAATGGTTTTAGGATCCAAGTTAAAATCCATTTTGAATGGCCCTTTAATTTGTAAATTAGAAGATTCTGTTAACGGTTAAAGACGATTAAAGGTCAAATCTTGTGATCAAAATAATTTGTAACATTTTAAAAGCAACCTTATCTCCTGCCTAAAAAACCTGTAAAAATAAAATAAATTCTTTATTATGTTATGTAGCAATTTTACCTGGATAAGATGATACAGAACAAAACTTGCAATGCCTGCCGCTCTCCATTCTGGGTGTGTAAATATAAATGAGATATAAGCTTCATTATACTTTACATCAGGAACCATGAAGGCAAATCCTATCACTACTTTGCGATACAGCACAACACAACTAAAATCAGGGTACTGTAGGCACTCGGACACTGAAATAAATAAAGATAGTACTGACTTTTTGCAAAAGATAAGCGCTAAGTAGGCTATAAAATGATTTTTCAACATATATCTGAGTTAATAGCTATATTCACATACAATCAATTCCTGGCCAGAAGAACTCCCTGCATAGTGTGTTGATGGAAGGAATGTGTTGCGGTCTGACGTAGCAGTAGTCAATGGGTGCACGAACTGGAGTTTTCCATGTAGGATCATTTCTAGAATACAATAATCATCAATTACTAGTTACAAGTAGTAATCTAGGAAACAAAACATCTGTTCAATATATGTTCTTAAGAATATATACACAATTATTTATGGTGATAAATATGTTTCGAAGTCATTTCAAGGGTGTAGTTCTAAATTCCACCGATGCTTCATCCTCAAGGACATAGAAGGGTATGCCTACATAATATTATTCTAATGTCACAACGGGCTGAATTATATTTTTAGTGATCAAAAATTTAATCCCCATGTTGGATGCCTCTGCATGTCCTTGGAAATAGTAAGGCATATTTGTCAGATCCTTATTCATACTTGACTATAATTTTCCAACAGCAAAAACAAGCAAAGTCTGAGAATTCATGTCCGGTGTGCATACCAGGACCTGTAGAGGTTGGACAGAGTGCAGAGCAGAGTTAATAAACTTTTATCTGGGAGCCAAGGACCATACATTTGGATATCAAGCAATCACACTGGTTTCCGTTTCTCAGTTAAGCATCAAAAGAGAAAAAAAGTACAAAACATATTAAATAGTAAAAACTCTTACCGGTGAAAAAATGCTACAATTTCTTGAAGTAATTTTAGTTTGAGTGGTAAACTTTCATAATCTCTTCTAATAAATGGTTTCAGTATTCTACAAAAATATTTAATAGCTGAACATCTAGCAGCAGTATTATTTTAAATGAATAAGGCAATAACATTTTGATAGTATTCAAATATAAAAGACTTTATTTATTTTAGAACCTGGGATTGATATAACTGTAAGTTATGAATATCCTTAAATTTAACCAACTACGGAGCAAGAAAAATTACAATTATAGAATATTTCGCTCTCATCAGGACAACTTCACCAGTGCTGGCAACCTCTGGTGTAAGTCTTTCTAAACAAATGGGGACACCTTTTACTTGTCTAGTAGTTCAGTGACTTAATTTGCTTTTCAACAAGAAATATTTTAGTAGAATAGGGAAGAATACCTTTCTGTGTATGGACTGCATATGCTCTGGAGCTGGTCATCCTCAGAGCCAATCAGTCTGTTTAGAAATGACACTGGTTGTTGTTGGTACATTTTCAATGAAAAGGATGGACTCTGCAATATTGAAGAATTATTGAACTCACAATAAACTAATTTTTTTAAATTATTTTACTTAAAAAACATCCATTCCCAATTAAAAAAAATATTGGATTAGAAAATAAATGCAACAAAAACCCTGCAAATGTGTTCAAATTGTAATAATCCATTTGAATACTGATAACAGTCATGTTCAGATTAACTGGTAATAGCCACATAGTTAAGTACTCAAGATACAAAACCACTGTTATTTGACTACAACCTTCTTTATAAATTTTCATAATCAAAATGAAGAGATAGACAAACATTTTTAAGAAGGTTATACTTCAATGTTAATGAATCCAAAGGCAAAAGGTTGAAAATAATTCTCATGATCTGATAACTGTCCATTTTGGGAAAAAAGTGTTTTCGAATTTTATTATTTGGAAAAATTCAAGTCAAAAGCCCTTGCACCAACAAAGCTGAGACTTGGCAAAAATTGTCTTGATATATAGGTCTACAAAAACGTCTCAAATTTTTAAAATTTTGCTAAGTTTAAAGGTCAGGATTTTGTTGATTTTGATTTAACCCCTTAAATTTTAAAAAATCATAACTTCTCAACAAAGCAAAATTTTAAAAATCTGAGATATAGTTTTGTAGATATTTACGTATATTTCATTCAAATTTGTAGGTACAGGGGTTTTCGGGCTAATTTTTCAAAAATTTAAATTTGAAAAACATATTTTTATCCTTAAAATGGCTTTTATCAGGTCATATGATCAAATTCAAATTATTTAACCTTAGGGTTTGAAAAATTTGGAGATTGAATTAACTTTTTTAAAATGTGTATGTCTCTCTCTTCATTTTAATTACTACAACATAGGTTGAATTACCTATACACCTCTTTGTATCACGAGCCCTTAAATTGCAACTTCATGCTGATTACTACAGTGTTAGATTAGAATAAAATAGTCTGATATATTTCTTTCGCTAGTTACAGGTATTAGTTAATGCAAGAATCTTTCCTTGCCCTCTTCTATTTCTTTCTTCCAGAGAATTGTGACCCGAACAGTGTTAAGAATAAGTAAAATAACAATGACTTACCTGAAACCTGTCCAAAACCCTGTAGTCTTGATTTAGGAACAATTGTTGGTGGTAATGCATATCAGTTTTGCCTAATGCACTTTGAATGCTGGCATCAATGTCAAATATTGGTAAGCCTCTTTCTCGTTTTAACTAAACATGTACAAAAACATTACATTTACAGGCGAAATACACTTAGCTTTCAAGCTTAAATGTGCTCAGTATATCAAAACCAACAGAGTTGCATGGGAATGCAATGAAAATAACTAGTATGAAAATTATACCAATAGGAATAACTGGTCTTTTGATAATTATTATTTTTAAGTCTAAGCATAAAGGATTCTCTGGTAACCCAACTAATGTGCCCTACAAATTTTTAAGGAAAAAAATCACACAAGAACAGTCTATTTGATTTTTCGAATGGGGAAGACAAACTATGTGTTTACTAGAACAGCAACTGATAACAAGAAATATAACGGTCATCAGTACAGTACAACTTACTGATCTGACAGCTAATTTTCTCTTCAATCGATTTAGTTTAGTTGGCAAATGCATTTTTTCAGACAGAATCAGCAATCTTTTAAATAATTTCCTTTCATCGTGAAGACTAACTGGTGTGTAACTACAAAAACATGTCATGAAGGAAACAGAATGCCAAGAAAAATACAAAGTGTTCAATCATGTTTAAGAAATCAGTTAGCAATTTTGGCAGGTAAAAAAATGTATCTGAGAAGTAATTATATATATAAATACTTCTGCGTTTATGTGTTAAATTGCAACATTGCTTTCTAATGTACAGTAATTATTTTATAACATTTTTAAAGAAAAGGAAAGAAATCTGCATTTTAAGTAAAAGCTGTAACTTTTCTTGAATTTAGTCTGAAATGATTAAACTTCTATGCAATAGTCCTTACTTGATAGGTGGAGGTTCCTCAACTTTGTCTTCACCAGTTACTATTTTTCTGTGCTTTTTCTCACCAGGTGTCTCTTCTGCGTGTTCCTCTTCTGACTCGCTAGAACTCGGTTCTGTCTCACTGGTGTCACTTTCATCTGTTATGTCCTCCTCATGCTTTTCTTGTTTAACTACAGTTGTGTCAGTAGGTGGTACTGAAACTTAAATAATACACATAATAATACACACCTATTAGTCAATACATACACAAGTGCAAACTAGAATGGCAACATCAAGTACAAGTACATGGCTTCCAACACAAAGTTTTTGACATGGCAGCCATTTTGGATTCAAAAGAACATAAAAAAGAATAAAAAAGTAAAAATGTAATGTTGGTAAAGGAATTTGAAAAAAAAATTGATGAAAACCAAGATTGAAATGCAGACTTTTAGATTTCCAGCTTAACTCTCTCCCAACTAAGCTTTTATTTCTGCTATATTATCGATCATATTAGTCTCAGTATATTGTAATGTAACTGCAACGGAGTTTCATAGGGTGCCATATCCTTTCGTATTACTGTAGATCTCATATGTATTAATAATCAAAATTCCGCAATAACTTTGGGAAAAACTTAAATTCCTTCAAGGCACCTGAATAAAAGTGAAAATGGCGACACCACCTAATGTAGAATGTGGTATTTTGAATTTTTCAAATGCTGATTTTTTTATGAAAAATGACTTTAAAACCTGGACGTAAAATCAACATAGAAAACAAGTATCTCACCAGATGTCCCTGCACTCGCTTTACATGGGGAATCAACACTCAAGAAAAACGGTGGTAATTTGCATATCAATTGAGAAGTACACCATCCGTGTAAAGAATCTTTTGTCTAGCACTTGCGTAAC
>JAOXYB010023136.1:0-16665 GCA_028565635.1 Phoronis ovalis | reverse complement strand
GCGTAAAAATGGATTGATATACTCAAATATTTTAAAATTTTGGATTGCTACCCTTATATTTCACAAAATTTGGATTGGGTTTACTGCCACAAGCTAAAATTTTGGATTGGGTTCCGCGGCACATATCCCCGTAGTCAAAAAACGTTGAGTACCCCCCGGGCCCTCACTATTATCACCTGCCTAACTGAAGGTAGCATTATTTGTCCACTAATGAATGGAGGACCAGGATTTGTTTTGTAATCATGTTTTACCTGTATGTGCCACGTCAATGCTATACTTAGCCAAAAACTTATAGACTTTACTTTGTTACTTTTATAAATTCTGTAAAGTGTGTTGAAGGTTATTTTTAAGGTCATATTAAAATACATAATATTGTGCAAGGTTAAAATTTTGATTCCTGCTTGTGCCCATTCTTGTCATCCAAAATGATGATTGATCTTTATGTTCATATACTTTGTAGGGGGCTATATAGTAAATACTAAGTGTCCTTGGTTTAATAAATTTATAGATACTATGATAATTATGTTTTGCATAAAAGTTTAAATATATTTTTTTTAGTTAATGTTCATGGAATCATGCTATTACTTTCATTTTGGGATGACTCTTGTGGCAAGTGTGGGCACACATAAATATAGTTTAAGCAAAATAATGGCAACAAGCTTATGTTTATTAAATGTTTTCTTGCCTGGCACTAAAGGATATGTTTTCACTATCAGTTCGAGATTAGAGGGTCTGCCAAAGGGGTGCTTTTTATGCAAGCTGCACCAGTAAGTTACATATGCAATTATAGGCTTTTCTGTGCCAGCTGTACCCATCCTTGAAACAAGTACAAATAAGCACTGTGCATTACATTAACTTAAGATGTAAGTTCATATAATATGACATTTCCATGGTTTAGGACCTTTTAAAACTTGTCTCATTTGATAATTCTGCTCTTACTCTCATTTTTACTGTACTGTTGATTTTTATTTTCTTAATTAATGTTTTTTTGAGGGAGTGTTTTTCTTAGTAATTAATTTATTTCAATCCTTTTGTTGTTGGCAGGATTTAGGATATATAAAACTCTAGAGTTTTATATATCCTAGGCAGGATCCTGAAGCAAGAAGTACTTTTTATCCCATGAAGCAGTGCATGTTGATATTACATCATTTGATGTTTACATTCTTTTTCTTTAACGTCATCATTTATTTATCTTACTTGTTTATTAAATTGTTTTCAATCCTCCTATCATATCGCCAGGATCTGGAGTCCTGACCAGGATGACATTTTATGAAATGATACAATGTTACCTCACTTTAATTTTGTGTACCTCCTTTTTTTGTCAGGTTGTCAAATCCTGAATTATGTCAGCCAAGGCAATTTATGAGGCCAAGGGTAAAGAGTTCTTAAATAAATTTCTTAAAGATGAAGCTGTGAAGAATAAGTATGCTGTAGTGACTGAAAATACGAGTTGGGAGCAATTAGCAGCCGAAAACCCATGGCTCCTGACTGAGGTATGAAACTATTTTGTATTTAGATGTACACATAGACCTGGTATCTGTGTAATTGCTTGTTATTTCAAAAAATGGCTTTGTGTATTTTCTAATGCTCTTGATTGATTCTGATAGAGTAACAATTGAGATAATTTGGGAAAGAATCACTGATCACTAAGAACAGGGACTTTATTCAAATAAACCATATATAGCCATGACATTTTTAACTAAACATAACACCATTTGCCCACACTTTGGAATAGCCCACTGCAACCTGCATATTGGCTCAAACTGGCACGAGTCAGTTTCTTAATGATTATTTCACACACACTTTTTTTATTCACACAAGAGTTTTGTATTACAATTATTATTTCCTTATTATATCTTAAATTAATTTTTTACAGAAATTAATTGTAAAACCAGACCAACTGATAAAACGGCGTGGTAAACTTGGTTTGATCAAAGTAAATACCGATTTTGCTGGTGTTAAAGAATGGCTAAGCTCACGGCTAGGCAAAGAGTTTGAGGTATGTATGTATGTATATAACGTGGAAAATGCGTAGATTTAGGCATTCCTGTTGCAACTGTTTAGGCTGACATCACAGCTGATACCTCTTTTATCATTGGGGCAGCCTTCTTTAAATCCTTAAATGCAGAACTAAGCCAAAGTACACCACAGCACAAGGCGTTGTTGACACTAGCTACGAATATAGTACTGGCATATTTTTTTCTTTTTGGGTGGGTGTGACATTTTAATTTTGGGTGTTTTGTAATGTCAACATGTACTTTCTGACAAAAGCAATAAAATTCCAGAGATCATTACAATTTTTAAAAAAACGGAATTTGAAGTCGGGCCTATTTACCACAGGAATAGTGCGATTCATGGGTCGGTTTTGTTCTAACGCGATTTTCTCAAAATCATTATGGACAAGATTACACAAAAAATTAATTGGTAGTGTACGAAAGAGTGTACGCTCACATTATGAAGAGATAATAGTTCCGGGAATGTTGCTGTATTTGATATGTGAATGAACGTTACAATGTTTTTCTATTGAGTTGGATGGGGAGTCTAATGGTGTACTTAGCCCATATAAACGATGTTTTAAGTTTACTAACCAATAGCAATATGCAACAGTCAGTTTTCCATATTTTTCACCATATTGTACTGATCTGTTATGCACTGGACAGTAGCTTTCACTTTCATATATTCTATATTATTTATTATTATTATTAAAGAAGACTAGTATCTTAATTTCCTGTGTCAGAATGTATTTGATCATGGAAGATTTCTGTGCAATATCTGAGGTTGTAAATTATTCCCTTGAGCTTTATTTGTAATTGCCAGTCTACTTCTACAACTATTATTAAACAGGTTTTGTTGATTGATTTTTGTCAATCAATAAATTTATGAGCTGAATTCTATGTTAAATAATTTTTTTTTAGTGTAGATATTTCTGTGTCTAATTTAATGACAGCTGTTTCGTCATTCAAAATTGTGCAACTTGTTCATAAAAAACAAACATGCATTTTGTAAAACATTTTTAAGCTAACCTCGACACAAAGCAGATGCTGTGATTAAAAGACTGTTTTTTTACAATGTAAATCATTCCTTACCTAAAAAATCAATCAGTGTAGTTAAATCACCTGCTTAAGGTTTCCTGTCTCTATTTAGTATATTTTTTATGCATATTTAATTCTCACTTTTATTCGCCTTTATGATAAAGCTCCCAGTAGGTTAAAATTCTTTATTTAATGTAATTGGAGGAACATTTCTGGTATATTTAATTTACTAAATTAATCAAATAAATTATTTAAAAAGATAAACTGTCAGAAAATAAAAATATACTTTGTACTAAAGCAAGTAAAAATATATTTCAATAAAATAAATGAAAAAATACCTTTCCTAGTTGTAATGTACTTTTAAATTGTGTCAGTTTAGCAGAATTGCCAGTATCTGGAAAAAATGTTAGCATGAGTGTGCCAAATGTTGCCTTAGACTTGCAATAAATTGTCCCTGCTGGAAATCTTGGTGAATCTCAGGTGCCCTTATCGCACTGTGTAATATAAACCATGTACAGAAAATGATGTTTTTACTTCGGAATAATATGACAGGCATGTAAACTGGTAAATTGCATAATGATTCTTACAAACTTCTTCATACAACTATAAACTGCAGATTACTGTGATATTGATTTCTGTCAATTGGACATAATTATATTAGCTGTCTCAATAAGCTACTAAGGAACTACATCCATTGAAATGTGTGAATTGTACTTACTGCTTTGAAAATAAATATAGCCTTAGTGTCTGTTGCATTGATTTTTTTATTTTTGTGCGACATATCCAATGCCTCATGTCTAAAGCTTTACAATTTGTTATCTGCAATGCATGGATATCTGTGGATAGATTTCGTTTGTCTGGTCTGGTTCATGCACAGATGAAAAACATATAATGCTAATGTTACGGTATATGCAAAATAGGTTATATCCAAGTTTAATATGTCATAGTTAGTTGATCATGTAGAATTTATTATTGCCAAAGTCATTGTGCTAGGTGCAAATAATTGTATTAATTTATAATATAGTTTTTATTTTATTAGATATTTGCAGTATTTTTCTTCATATTAATTTCAGATAGGAAAATCAGTTGGAAAACTAAAGAATTTCATTATAGAGCCTTTCATACCACATAAGCAAGTAAGTAAGAAAACATTCTCAAAAAGTTGCCCTTTGTTTTATTATTGAAACATTAACACTGATGGCATGCCATTTAATTCTCTTTGTTAGCGTTTTTGAACTGGCAATGATTCTCGCAGTTATTCCTTAAAAATACAGCTGCAAAAAAGTTTGTTCTTTTTGGTTTACAACAAGATAATCTGTGTGCCACCTGTTCTGGCCCATAGGCCTATTTGACACCCTGCATGCCTAGGTTAATCTGTACAAGTATTATTATTACAAAGCATTATGTACTAATATCTGTTGATGAAAATGCTTACCATGTACATTGTGCTGTGCTTTGTCCAGATGTAGTGATGCAGTTATAAGAACAAGGTTATATCTTTCTAGGATGAAGAGTTCTATGTGTGCTTTTACTCAAGCCGTTATACAGACACCATCTTGTTCCATCATGAGGGAGGTGTTGATATTGGTGATGTGGATTCTAAAGCTGTCAAACTTGATGTCAGAGTTGGAGACACATGTACTGCAGATCAAATCACTAGGAATCTTCTACAAAATGTGCCAGCAGCTTCAAAAGGGTTAGCTGAACTACTGTTGCTTTCACAGTAAAATTTAACACCTATGTCAACCTAAGTACATCTAATATTAAATTGTTTATGCTGAGCAAAAAAAAAAAATTGTAAGAACATGTCTGTGAAAATATATAATTATATATGTTCAGAATTTTATAGTTATGATCGAATAAGTCATGAAAGAATTTCGTCGAACTTACGAAAATTATACTATTTACTGTTTACTATTTACTGTTTTGTCAGACAGTGCATTATTCTCTGTTTTGCTCTGCTAACAAATTTATATTCAGTTTATCACTGTCGTACTCAAGTGTATAGGATTAATATTGATACCTTATAATTCATGGTATGAAAAGAAAATTTAGGGAAGTTCAAACATTCTTGGGCACATATGTCGTAATTGTGTAACACTTCTTTCTCAATTGGTCTGGTTGTGTTTCAAAATGTATCAAGTTTTTTTTTTTTACAAAGCAAATTTTCTGTATCATTGTAGGGGTCTGGCAACATTTATTGAAGCTTTATACAAGCTTTGTGTTGATCTGTATTTTACCTATCTGGAGATTAATCCACTTGGTGAGTATTTGTTCGTGGCTAATGCTGTAATTATAAAATATACTCTTGGTCAACATACCTTCTAGCACTGAACTTGTGGAAAAGTTCCCAGATCCTACAAACTGTTGAGTGTTGTCGTGAAGTAATGCTTATAGGTATGCTTGTGACTGCGATCTTGATTTAATATTGTAGCCAACAACCGCTGTGTCAAAATAGTATGTCAAATATGGGTTATTCTATATTCTAGTTCTATATTCTTGTACTGTTAGTATTGAACAATCGTTCAATTTTAGTGATGACAGGAGGGAAAATCTATGTACTAGATTTAGCAGCTAAAATTGACCAGTGTGCTGAATATTTATGCAAACAACAGTGGGGAGAACTTGAATTTCCACCTCCGTTTGGTAGAGATTTACTACCTGAGGTAAGGTTGATACCACTCATACACTGTGCCCATTAGATTTGATCGTGAGTATAATTTACAGCAAGTGTAGTGGTATAATTTACAAATTAAAAAAATTTACAAAACAATATTAGAATTATTACCGAATTATTTAAGATATAGTTGTGGAATTATTGAGGGAAGAAAAAAGACACTAAAAGTTACTCTTACCTTGCATTCAACTATGCTTTAACGAGGCCTAATTTGTATTCTTATGCAGAGTTTATTATTCCACAGTTGCTGTAATAACAACTTACACTGCTCTTTTAGGAGGCATACATTGCTGATTTAGATGCTAAAAGTGGAGCATCACTGAAACTGACTATACTCAACAAAAAAGGCAGAATCTGGACGATGGTGGCTGGTGGTGGAGCTTCAGTCATTTATGCGTTAGTTTCGTACTTTTGACTAACAAGCATTTACCTGTTGTGTCATTATCTGTACACGTGTGTAAAGTACATGGTGTTAATCATAATTTAAAACAAAAAAATATAAGCAAAATTCAGCATAAGTTGCTGTATCAGTATAATGGTGGATTGTATTTATTGTGCACAACATCATTTACTGATAATATTGGAATTCTCATGTACTTTGTTAAACTTCTGTAATTTAGTTATAGAAATATTTGTTATTAACTCATAAATAGTTATATATATATATATATCTCCGTCAGTATTATCATGATATCAAGAACACTCACATATGTGTGTTCTTAAGGAATTCTACTTCAGTCTCTTCCAATGTTCTTGAGTTTAACTTTCTTTTTAAGAATACTTCTAGTAAACAGTAATGGATTTTCAACTGCAACTCAATTTCAACAGTAATTATAATATGCTAATTGCTGTAACTGGTGATTTGTACCCTAGCAACTGACATCAATATCTTTTTGTTGTATTTAGTGATACAATTTGTGACCTTGGGGGAGCTTCAGAATTAGCTAATTATGGTGAATATTCCGGTGCACCTAGTGAGCAGCAAACCTATGAATACGCAAAGACCTTGCTGGGGTTAATGACTGGGGAAAAACACAAGGATGGGAAAGTGCTGATTGTTGGTGGGGGCATTGCTAACTTCACAAATGTTGCTGCTACATTTAAGGTATTCTATGAATATTTTTTCAGTTCTGTTGCTAAACCTTCAAAAGTGATTATATTTTTAAAAAATATTAAGTAATGCATTCAAATATGTTTATGGGTAATAGCGGCATCTGGTGAAGGGACTGGATATGATTGCTTTTTAGTTTTCGTGTTACAAACTAAAGTAGATTCAGAATTACATAAACAGACACTTAATATTTGTAGATTGGTAAGAAGCATCTTAGTCTTCCTTAAATACCAGTGCTTTTGACTGGATAGAAAGTAGTGCAAGTATGGTCACCGTGGCAAATTGTTGAATGTCGTTAAATGTTTAAAACTTAAATCTGCTGGCATGACTGTAACTCTTAATTTGATAAATAAGAAACATGACACAAAAATGCAACTTACTTTTTTATAGGGCATTGTAAGAGCTTTTAGAGAATTTCAGCAAAAATTGATCGATAACAATGTATCAATTTTTGTAAGAAGAGCGGGTCCAAACTACCAAGAAGGTCTTCGTGTGATGAGAGAATTAGGTACAACTGTCATTTCTTAAATGATACAAAAAAGCCATTGTTTGAAAGATTCCTCTATCCTCTAGTCATTGGAGTTTATTACAATAGACTAGAAAATATGTGATAATCCTGTAATAGTATAACATAGTACTAGTATCTAGGGTTTTTGTTGCGTATTCTTTAAATGCCTGTTTTAATGGTGTCATATTGTTTTTACTAGGTAATTCCTTTTTGAGAGAATTGTCAATCCTATCTCATAAATCTTTATCCTCATAGGAAGTAGAAGTTCTTGAATAAGAAATCAAAGCTATCAATAATCAACTTACATCTTATTAAAATACTTTGTTGTGAAATTCTTAGTTTTTATTAGAAGAATTTAAAAGAGTGCCTATATTGTTTCCATGTTGTCATGTTGGTATATATAGAAACTGAATGTTATCTGTGTTTAGGAAGCACTCTTGGAGTTCCCATCCATGTCTTTGGTCCTGAGACTCACATGACTGCTATAGTTGGCATGGCACTGGGTAAAAGAGAAGTACCATTAGAAAGCCACAAAGCAGAAGGCCACACAGCAAACTTCTTACTTCCTGGTGGAAGTGTGGTAAGTGACCAGCTTACAGCTGTTCTCCTAATGAATTGTAAAAGCTGGAATTAATGCACTCTTGCAATATGATGTAAAGTTGTGGAAGCTACAAGATGTTGCCTTTCCTGTGATGACATATGTTGATAAGATGATTCATGATCAGAACTTGATTTATTTGAAAAAGCAATTCAAAACAAGCATACAGTTTATTCCGTGTATTAAAATGATGTTGATTGGTGAACTTTTACTGTTTATACTGCCTACTATCTGATCTAAATGTCAGATTTTGTTCAATTTGTTTGAAGCTTATTTGGTCCCATTTAATTCACTCACATCAGAGGGCAAAGGTAAGCAGTAGCATGTACATTGTAAAGTAAAACAGCTTTTTGGCAGTTTCTTATTTCCCATTTTGTACTTATCCGAATATTTCAATGTTGATTTGTTTTCAATTACAGATTGGACAGGTAACTCAGTATATTTATTTAGTTTATAAATTACACCTTTTAGTATAAAATTCCTTTCTAACCCTTCACCTCTTCCGAAAACTCTTAAATTTTGCTTATTCTAGTTTTTACACCCACACCAGCGTCATTTCTAATTCTGGCAAGGAGTTTGCAATTTTAATTAGTATAAAACCCATGCTGTTAATACTGTGAAGTTGCTATGCCTGCTCTTACTGTACATAATGTTTAGCTGCCGACAAACTAACAATCATTCCTAACAATGTGAGAAATAACAACATTACTGAAAAATAGTGCATATAATTTTAACTTTGCACTGTAGCTGCTCACTAAACCAAAGGTAATATGCCGAGTTGATGAATATCATCTTTTACATGAATTAAACCATCTTCTACTTTGACGTTCTCTGCCTGTTGCAGTGCCTATAACAACTATTAACTATTTTCTAATAGGTCGCTTTTGTTTATAATTTGCTGAAAAAAGCTTTGCAGAACAATTTCTGACCATCTAATGGTTTGTTAACAAGCATGTATGACGCATATTTAAAAATTAACGGAACTACTAAATTTCTATCTGTTTCACAAAAAAGTGACCTTTATAACGGATACTAGTATACTAATATAACTTTGCGGTTAATATGTACTTTCATCTGCCACAAGAATGTGCCAATACTTTTATGGATATGTGAATTGGCATGTATAAGCTTTGTATGCTTAATCAGTTACATATACTACAAATGCATTTTATTTCAATTTTAAATATTATGATGTAATAATCTCTTTTGATTGTATTTTAATAAAGTCTACTATTGTTTGATACTTTCAAGGACTACAATATTTGTTATAATTTACATTTGAACATCTGAGCAAAACAGGATGAAAATCATCCAATCATTCAGAAATTTCAGAACCGTCCTTAGTTGTGTTGTCTGATTTATTCTGCTTTCTATCCTCAACTTACACATATATTTTACAGAGTCCACAAACCAGTAGACGAAGCTCACTGATAGAATCCAAGCCCAGTGACAAAGCAGCCGGAGATACCCTTGTTAATAATCAGGTACAAAATTTGTTATTTCATACTTTTAATGTATAAATAGGTATTTTTTTTGCTGTTGAATGATTATCTTATATTTGTTTTCTTTACCCAATAGATAACAATATCAGTATTTACATCTTCGAAAGTAGTAATGTTACAAATATTCTAACATGCTCATGCTTCCTGCTTGAATATATTAAGATTTATAAGCTGTCTGATGACTCAGGAATATCCTCTGTTTTAAGGCTACTGATGCTGTGAGGTCATCTACTCCTTTATTCACCAATAAAACCAAATCTATTGTGTGGGGCATGCAGAACAGAGCTGTACAGGGTATGCTAGATTTTGACCATGTGTGCTCAAGAAAGGAACCATCAGTGGTAGCTATGATTTATCCTTTCACGTAAGTAATGGAATCATGTTATTATAGATTTTCCGGCTAAAAAATGTTCGTGCTTTAAAATTCTGTTTTAACCCCTGTCATTGAACATTTTCAGAGTTTGTGATTAGTGGCATCACTTAGTGCATGCAAATAAACTATTCCCATGCTTGATGCTGAAACCCCAAGGTATCATTTTAAAGGATCAAAAGTAGAAATCATTAGTAAAGTGCATGTAACTATTAATCGTCCTTCATAGCACCATACATGCCCACCTATAAAATCTTTTTTTTTTAAACAAACTGTTATCGGAAATCTATATCCTGTTTCATTTTGGGTACCATGTCACCCTTTTATTATTTTTGGACCAACTTTTTGTGGTTAGATTTTTGATCAATTTTAACTATTGACTAACAACCCCAGTGGCACACTTTAACTATTTGTTTAACTGAAACATAATTGCACACTTCTTATTTTTAGAGGGGACCATAAACAGAAATTTTACTGGGGCCACAAGGAAATCCTCATTCCCTGCTACAAGAGCATGGCAGATGCTATGGAAAAGCATCCAGAAGCAGACGTTCTAGTCAGTTTTGCATCCCTCCGCTCAGCTTATGACAGCACTGTGGAAACTCTACAGTTCCAACAGGTAAAAGTGGACATGGTCCCAGTAGAATGTGTAATTAGCTAGCTTCGGAGTCTCATATTTAGTGCAAATAAATTATCTGTAGGCCAAAAGTATAAGCTTAGTGAAGAAAGCTTTTAATGTCTTATGGAAGGCTGTTCGTCTTTCTTTCTCCTCAGTCAGATAAGAATATGAAAAGTAATGTATAATGGTAGATGTGATAGTAAATGTATCTTATGTTGTGAATATTTGTGTCAGAAATTTGAATATTTTTTTAGCTCATGAAATTGATCCGATTGGTTTTTCATGTACTAGTATTCAAAATCTTACCATCTCATTTAGTGATTTTAGCTTTTTTATGGATTTTTATTGTGCAAAGGCTGTTGTATTGTGTCACTAGCTTACATCAAAATATATGATGTAGTATCCGTTAAATGTTTTAAAATTGATAAAGAAAAGTAACTCTCTTTATTTGCTACAAAATTTAGTAAGAACACCTTATGTATGTTAGGTTATTTCTCGAGTGGAAACGTAGCATAAAAAATGGATGAGTTTTGTTTTCAACTGTATTTTTAGCTTATTACTGTTTTAAGACTGTATAGGTGCCTCCTCATCAAGTTGTCACGTACTAATCATTCTTATATTTTTGCAGATCCGTACCATTGCTATTATTGCTGAAGGCATTCCAGAAAATTTGACTCGCACATTAATCAAAATGGCTGATGAAAAAGGTGTAAATATAATAGGGCCTGCTACGGTATGTGAACCGTTGTTAGCTATTATTAACGAAATAGTAATAAATTATTATTAATTATGCAAATCATTTTCCTGCTGTAATAATCATTTTGATCTTATCATTTAGAGCAGCAGATTCAATATATGACAGTCATATGGTACTTAATATGTATTAATGAAATCCAAAAATTATCTATTGCTATTTTGGACACAGTTTCCGTCTTAAAAATGACAGTGTAACCATAGCTTCTTCAATGCTCAATGGGTCAACTTTATTTTTTAAAGTAGACTGATTATGGTTACGCTGCTATTTTGCCTAATTTTCTGTTGTTCCACAGGTATCAGTATGTGCAACTTTTACTCATAACTTAGCATCAAGTAAAGTGTACCTTTAATAATATGTTTTAGGTTGGTGGTATCAAACCAGGATGTTTCAGGATAGGTAACACTGGTGGTATGCTGGACAACATTCTGGCGTCCAAGTTGTACAGGCCTGGCAGGTATAAATATATTGTTATCACATGATTGAATCTTTCTATATAACGTTAAGTTGCATTGCTAAATACTGCTGATTACTTAAAATTGCTCCTAAAATCTGTAATATCCTGGTTAAGAATACTGCCAATGCGACAAGAGAAGCTTAATAATTACAGAAATTTGTTTAAATGTCGTTAATGCTGCTTGAAATTAACATTAATAAATTTCTTCTGAATATTTCTTAGTGTGGCGTACGTTTCACGTTCTGGTGGTATGTCAAATGAATTGAACAACATCATTGCCATGAACACTGATGGTGTATATGAAGGTGTTGCAATTGGTGGAGATAGGTAATTTTGCCTCCGTACATGTTATGTTCAGTTTCATTATTTGTCATTCACTAGACTAGGTGGTGACTTAGCTGCAATGACTTAGAAAATAAGAGATGAAATACATCTTAGTGGCCAAACTGAATTAATAAGTAAAGTGTTATTTAAAAGTAGCCTTAGCTGTTAGAAACTTAATTAATCACTTTACTTTATTTAAAAAATGTGTATTTTCAGATTTTTAAAACTTTCAATTTTAGGTACCCAGGGAGCATTTTTATGGATCACATTTTACGATACCATGACGAACCTGACGTTAAAATGATCATCGTTCTTGGTGAGGTTGGTGGAACAGAAGAATACAGTATTGTGCAAGCTGTCAATGACAAGCGTCTAACTAAGCCAGTAATTTGTTGGTGTATTGGTACTTGTGCCAAAATGTTCACCTCGGAGGTATGTTTAGACTTGATGCAATAAAGCAAATATAAATAATGGCAGATGTATTTTTTCAAAGTATACTTCATATCAGAAAAAATGTTTTCTGCAATTTTCTTTACTGCATATACATAGAGTTTAATTTAATAATGCAGTATGAGTGGGAGACGATCAGATAATGTCTTCTCGACAAGGTGTCACTAGCTACTGGACTCTTTGTTTGTTCATTAAGACAGAGGCCTTGCTATAGTAAAACAATCAAATTTATGCATTTTAATTATACAATTGCATGCTATTTATAAGATGTCTGGGACCTACTGATATCTGTGTGCCAACTACAGGTACAGTTTCTGGAATTCTGTCATTGGATATTGTTAAATTTTGGAAAATATTTTCATTGCTCTTTGTTGTTATACAGTATGAAAGCACATGTATTTGATGACTTGCAGCAAGTTTTCAATAACTCAGAAGCATTAATTTTATCTTTGACTTATTGTTAACCATTTTCACTGTTTTAGGTGCAGTTTGGCCATGCCGGTGCATGTGCAAATGCAGATGCAGAAACTGCAGTGGCAAAAAATATTGCCTTAAAGAAAGCTGGAGCATTCGTCCCAAGCAGTTTTGATGAACTAGGTGATCTCATTAAGTAAGAAATAGTTGAAATATTTTTGATGATTAAATAACATACTGATTTATAATCAACTCATTCTTCATTGTTGGGACTATTTACTTCTAACCTACCTAAGTGTAATAGTCTTAACATGAGTTCCAAAATGCTGTGGTAGTTTGGATGATACATTTCTTTCTAACCACACATGTAATAATCTGCTGTATTGCTAAGTATCTATGACATTTGTGCGGTGTATTAGTTTTGTACAACACTGCGACATGAAATTGAAAGTTACATTGTACTTGTCTTCAGTTAGTTTTTAAAAAATAAAAAGAAACATAATAATTTTATTTTTGACCATACATGTAGAATTTATTGTATCATTTAGAGTATGTCTAAGCACAGCATGTAATGTTGTTAACACATTGCTATTTTAGGACAGTTTATGATAGCTTGTTAGAGAAAGGAATCATTGTGCCGAAACCTGAAGTTACACCACCTACAGTTCCTATGGATTATAACTGGGCTAGGGTAACTTATCTTTTGAGATGCACTGCCTTGCCAACTATGATGAGATATAAAATATTTTAATTAATACAGACTGACTAGACGTATTTGTAGAAATAATAAATAAAAAAATATGCAAGAAAATTATTCTTCTTGATTAGCAATTAAAACTATAAATAGGTTATGAAAATTGGTATGTTGACAGCATCCAAGTCAAATACCAGGATGCACAAAAAATGTAGCTGATGTTGTTAGAGATATGTAAAGAATTTCAAAATTGAGCTCCAGTCATTGCTTTGACATAATCTTCTGAGATAGAAACTGTCTTATTTTTGTGTCCTGTTTTTGGTGTAATTTGATCATACATTCGTTTAACCAAAAATCAAATTTATAAAAGCTTGTAACAGAACTTTCATGACTTTTCCAGGAGCTTGGTTTGATCCGCAAACCTGCGTCATTCATGACCAGTATTTGTGATGAGAGAGGACAAGAATTACTCTATGCAGGCATTCCAATAACAGACATTTTCAAAGAAGAAATGGGAATTGGTGGTGTATTAAGCCTCTTGTGGTTCCAGAAACGGTAAGTCCCAGGTGCATTGAAATAAGTTTTTTTTGTCCCACCTACTTCAGACTGTATTTGGAGAACTAAAGGTTGGATAGTAAGCATATTTCTTTTAAGAAAGTTGTTATTACTTAAAATTTGAAAAAATATGTGTCATTATGCATACTTCCAATTTTTGTTTTAGCTATTAGGCAGAAAGTGTCGCAAACCATTCAGGTCCACTAGTTAAATTACCTTTAGTATGTTTGCTACTTAACAATAAATTTATTGTGAATAGAGTTTGGTAAATGTTGTTTCTGCTGGATTCCCTAATATCTAGCAAAATGTATTTGACATTTGACTTCTTTGGTGTACTTAATTCTGATACTCTTTGCATTATTGTAATGCAGATTGCCAAAATATGCAACCAAATTCATCGAGATGTGTTTGATGGTAACAGCCGATCATGGTCCCGCCGTTTCAGGAGCTCATAACACCATAGTCTGCGCCAGAGCGGGGAAAGATTTAGTCTCATCCCTTACTTCAGGATTACTCACAATTGTAAATATATTTTTAGGTCTTTATTGTAAATCTTCTTTTGTCTTGGGATTTCAGCAGATTGGCAAATTCTCAGGAATAGTTTAGAAACATAAAGTGAATTGGTATTTTGAAGTTTGATTATTACTCGACCAACTTGTGTATAGTATGTCCGATTACATGTAGATGTTCCACTTTGGCCCCAACAAACCATTGTGAATTATGCCATTTGGGTTGCATGTTTTTTTTACGGATAGGCATGTATTTAGCACGTTAATAATTTAATTCTGCACCACATTAGTACTTTAAATGATTGCAAAATTTCAGTATTGAGGCGAGATAGAATTCTTTTTCGGCAACGGAATAAAATTTCTTTTCTTTACCATATACCTTTTCTAAGTATTGCTATTATAATAATTCTTTCTACAGGGTGACCGATTTGGCGGTGCTTTAGATGCAGCAGCTAAGCAGTTCACTGATGCTTATGACACTGGCATGATTCCTATGGAGTTTGTCAACACTATGAGAAAGAAAGGACAGCTGATCATGGGTATTGGACACAGAGTTAAATCGGTAAGTTTTTATATCTTTAACTCATGTTATCATGTCATTTATTAGCACAGTGCCTATAACTGTTAATACAAGAAAAAAGTGTGATGCCATCGAACAAATTGAAAAAGTTCATGGTGAACATACTTGCGCAGTTTCTATACGTAGTCAGCTTTCTCCAGTAGTATGTTGACAAGGTACCAATTCACTAGATTTTTCATTGTAAACAAAGTCATCGTGTACATAGGGCTCGCACAGCTATGGTAAAATATGTAGTAGACATTTGATAATAGATCAACAATAATAATAAACATGGTGGTGCTGTCCTGTCTAACTACTGCTTTATATTTTATTGTAGATTAATAATCCTGACATGAGAGTAGTAATTCTGAAGGACTATGCAAAGCAAAATTTTCCTGCTACTCCTCTCTTGGACTATGCAATTGCTGTTGAAAAGATAACAACTTCAAAGGTATGGATACTTTAGATTGTATTGTTTGCATGGTTTTCTACCATTTCTATTGTCCCAAAGCTATTTCCATGTCATGTTTGATAAATTACTGTGTTATATGTACCCTGATAATTAAAATTTGTGGCTTGATCTGGTGATAAATTTCTACAATTTTCTTATTTTACTGGTGAACGTTAATGCAGATTTACTTGTTGTTTCAGAAACCCAACTTGATTCTTAATGTAGATGGATTTATTGGTGTCGCATTTGTGGATTTGCTCAGAAATTGTGGCTGCTTTACCACGTATGTACATTATAAAACTTGTGTTGTTTGCATCCGTTGTTATTTACAGTAGTTTGTATGCATGAGGTACACAGTTATATCATAATAGAAAACAGGTCATGTGTAAATATACCTATACGTGTGTTGAATACTGCATTTTCAGAGAGGAAGCTGCCGAATATATTGACATTGGAGCACTTAATGGAATGTTTGTTCTTGGAAGAAGTATGGGATTTATTGGTAAGATACTAAATATTAAAAATGTAGCCATTTTTGGTTTCAGATTAAATTGAACTGTTTGGTCAAATCCCAAATCTGTACCTTATCTACTAATTTGAGAAAGTACTCGATGCCTTTTCAATTGACTTCGGGGCAAAGACGTGCCAGCCACACAGATATGAAATAGGCATTTTATAAATTTATTAATTATGCAACAAAAGCAGCGACATAATATCACATTAAACCATTTGCATGCACTTGTTGGAGCCAGCAGTCGGGGACACAAACCTTCCCTACGTATTTTGTAAGCGAATAACATAGTTGTCTGCGTGCTTGTGCAATTCAGATTGCTAAATTCTCCACTTCCTTCACTAAAACCCAAAAAAAATCTTATTGTTGTTGATCTAAGAAATGCCTTTTTTTGCCCATCACTATGTAATAGTGAAAGGGCATATTGTCGTAGTGTATGCGGCGTCGGCGTATGTACCCTTTTCTTTGTGTTGATATAACGGCTTCAGCTTTCGTCAGATCATCTTTGTATTTGGTACAGGGTAAGTACAGGTCAAAGCACAGGTCTGATATAATTTTGACCTCGATTAC
>JAOXYB010023125.1:0-15257 GCA_028565635.1 Phoronis ovalis | reverse complement strand
TTTGCATTGCATGTCCTATTTTTAGATGGGGGATAATCAGCCTCTGTGCATAACCCTCCAAGTTTGACGATGCAATCAAGTACACTGGACACTATTTGCCCTGGACAACATTGTTCAACCTCCTCTTCACTAAGCTGCAATAATTGTTTTGTTGGAATTGCGTGTAAACTCTCTATGCCTTCTGCAGATAGAAAATAAGCAAATTCTCACTAAATAACGTTTTAAAATATTGAGGATTCTTAAGATCGAAAAAGGTTTTTTCCTAAAACCCTCAATCAATTAAGGAAAAAGCAATTGAAAAAGGAGACCTTATTGGATAAGGAACAAATAACTAACTTTATTGTCATATGAAAGTTATCTATAAATAGTTTACTAAATCCCAACTAACCAAGAATGTACGTGGTAGACTTCACAACAAACTGCTTTTTAACAAACAGATTATTAAACTTTAAAAAAAATCCGGATCATTTTTTACTCTATTACATAAGCTGCTCATGCAAATTACCTGTTATTGCGATATCTACGGAAGTACCAGTCTGTCCCTGATTTCTCACAGGACCTACAACCCCTTGCTGTCTCCAATCGAAACTTTTGGGAAAAGGGCCCGAAAGCAAAGTTGGACAGGCATTATTATTTCGAATGTTTGTAGAAAATAACCCTGTTGGTGTAGACAGTAGATGCTTATCGTTGTATATATCCTAAAATTCAGGTTTAACATGTATCAAACAAACAAACATTCCATCAAAAAGTTGTTTTACATTTAGTAGCATTTTTATCAGTTTTGATATGTATCAATTTGTCTTCTATATTCATGGTACATTCAAAAATCAGTTAATATCAGCCCAAATTGCTGCGGTGCATCATTACAAAGCAGTTTTGTTGACCAAAAAATCGTTAGACACGAAAAATGATTTCTAGGACATAGAAAAGTCTACCAATCCCTTCCTAGGACCTAGAAAATTGTAGGCGCTGGAACTCCAGAATGATCTTGTCAAGATGTTAGTATTGGTATATGGCCCATGACCCTGTGGTAAATACAGGTTACTAAAAATATACTTTAGTAAAGGAAAACATGCACAAGTATGCCCTATCGTAAGTTGACTAGTAAATTATATACCCTATGATAGGTAATATGTAAACATTTACGGACCTTAATTTTTCATACTTGTAAATGCATTTGGTGTACGAGTGCTGAGTAATATATCCTGTAGTAATAGTCCAACAAGAAAAGTACACCGTGATAAACCCAGGGGAGGTACTGCCATCCAAAGTGGTTATGCATACATGCCGCCCTATGGGGTATGGTTTATCAGGGTTCCTGCTTGCAACGGGGTATATATTTCAACCCTGGATGCTTGCAATTGGGTATAATTTTAGCCCACTGCTAACAACAGGTCCCAAAAATCTAATCTGCTTGTAAAGGGTGTTACTAAAGGGGTATGTTTTTAGCCATCTTTTTCAACAACGGGGTATTTTTTGCCATAGCTGGCTTGCAACTGGTATTGAGTTTAGAGGCCTAGGCCTCACCCCTATACCATAAATTGGCCAAGTTCTTTGTACTCCTGGCATGAATATTTGAGACTTTTAAACCTATTGTTTTACAGATTTTGAAGATTGCCAGTTTATCAGACAAAATTCAGTGTGTAATGCATTTTTTTTTCAAAAAGAAAAACTTCCAAACCTTAAACAAAAAGTAAGTTTATTTTGTTGGTCACAGTGGAAACACAATTATAGGACAGGATTATTATTGTGAAAGTCATCAACAACAAGCTTAAATCACCTCCTGCTGTACTTGGCATGGGAATTCTATTGGAAATATTATTGGAGATGATCCGAAGTTTGATTTGCGAGCCAAAACACTTAAAGATAATTTGGAAAATATTACTGTCTAATAAATAATACTATATTTCATTAAAACCCAACACATCTTCCTGAAAAGAACTAATCAGCTACTCATAATAATAAATTAAAATGTGATTATCTCGTATTAATTCATCAAATTGCGATTATTGGTTTATTTTAGTCACCAGAGGGAGCGAAAAAATACAGTATATATTGACGGTCGATTGTAGCTCCTAGAACAGAGTTGTGGGACCTAGGAAATGTTTGTAGCTCGTAGGAGTTCCAGATCCTACAAGTTTTAGCTCCTAGCAATTTCGATTTTAACCAATAACTGGTTTGTACATCATTGCCGTATTCTGATTAATAGTGAGAAGCACGTACTCGAACATGATCTCTGATAACGGTAAATGCACAAGCAAGCCCATGAGAGGAAGGAATGATCTACTTTCTTTTTGTTTGCCGAGAAGAACTTACCACATCGGCTAAATGATTTATTTCTGTAGTGAAAGATGCATTAACCCTAGAGTTAAGTTCCTCAACCGTGTTTACATTTCGTTCCCAAATGTCTCTTCGATACTTTTCTTCGGCTACTCCAGAATAAACTTTGTCATACTTAATTTTCCATTCTTGCCATACACCATCTCTTGTGATTGTTCTGGCTAAAGAAGCCGCAGAAAATAATAAAATACAACATAAGGAAACAACCAGGACTGTTGCTTTTGATCTGGCCATTTTTACTGCTCGAAGTTTGCCGTGCCTCTACATGTAATCACGTGCTGCCTATATTATCAATTTCGTATTATTATTATATCATTCACGTGACAGATAACAGAATTATGAAAAAAGGATATCTTCGTTGTTTAACAAAATCCACTAAATTCGAGTTATTGCCGTCTCTGAGTGTCCTGGGTATGAGCATGCACTTTAATCCCCGAGTAGTATGGATTCGGCAAGCGTGACTATAGTATTCAGTAAGCAAATAGACAACAAGGTGGCGTATAGGTAGTGCAGAGGGCGCTACTGCATGCATTCTTACCTGTCTGTCAAGCCCATTTTTATTAAAAGTACAAATTTTCGAAACCAGGGTTAGTATAAATTAAGGGTCTGGTGTAATTTGATTAAGGACAATAAATATAGGTGTAGTCCTATTTATTTTTCAAATTTTATGTCATGTTTAAATTCAAGCATTGGTGAAGTATTGAACATCCTCATGCAGATATGACTACACTTTGTTAATAAAAATTAGTCTAAAATTTGCTTGGCTCATTACACTGCCAAGCTATTTTTTGCAATAAATGCTGATTTTATAAAAAAAAAATTGAGAGATTATGGAGTGCTTTGACTATTCGACATTGAAACAATACCAAATAATGCTGCATAACTGGTGGATAATGCTTGCAACGATTGATACTTTGGAGGTGTGTGTCGGTAGCAATTTTTTACAACTATCCATACGCCACCTTAATTTTGAGAATAAGAGAGAAACGAATTTATATTATTGAAAGCATGTTTCCGACCCCTGGCAACTGCAAATATTTTCAAACATACAGACATTATGGTGGAACAGACAGTACACAATATCCTCTCAGCAAATTATATTCATTTTTGGAATGTGGGATAAGTTGTTGAAGGATATCATCAGTAGAGATTTATATGACAAATATTTTGAATAATTTTCATATACTTATAGTTGCCCTTGGACTAATAAAACTACTGAAAATGAAATAATTGGATTAATACCGTAGTTTATAGTCAAACTCATCTACACTCATGAACAACTATTTTTCTGTATCAGTTTAGCATTATTTGGGCAAGTCCATCAGTTTGCTGCTTGAGAATGCAACAAATAATTGCATATAAGCGTTTTGCGATACTTTTCAACACGATCTTCATTACAACATATCTCGCGAGTTATCAAGTAATATAAGTTCATCACATTGCAAGGATGCAAAACAATAAGTACACACGCAACGCGAACACTGATGTCTAAATTGGTCTGCCAAAGAAAAGGTCAAAGTGCACAACAGGTTAGTTGCAAAAAAATTCTTACCCCGGTCTCTCTTACCGCTTATGGTTCCATCCATTTTTACACAAAAGCTAATATTCACAATCACCACAAGTTGTGTCATTAACAATGTTGCACGAGTAACACCGCATAGCAAGCACGGGAAAAGTCGAGTATTCGGAATTATTATATACCTCTCATTGGACAATTCATTCACAGTCACATTTTAGTTGGTGAATTTACATAACCAGCTGTTAGGTTGTTGGCATTTATAGCGACCGGCGTTAAAAACGTCTACGGGCCTAGTAATGCACTGAAAATGAGTACATTCACAACCAAAGTTCAATGGATTCTTAACTAAATATGTACCAATAAGATATTTGATATTTGCATGCTGTTCACTGTTTTTAATTATATATAAAGACATTGTGCGAGGCTTCAGATTTATACAAATTTTCGTTTTATTTTTTTTTCAAAAAAACTTGGAAAAAATAGAACTAGATTTCAATTAAAAACTATTATACAAAACTTCAAAGGGAATTGAATCTGTTACCCTGGTGGCTTACTGCACTAGTCATACAGAAATAAGTGAATATAGCCCTACTAGTACTTGAATCTACAGTAATCAATATCTAAATAGAAAATACTTTTGCTTGTTTTTAACTAAATATCAGGTGTTCATTTACATCCAATAAAATAGTTTTCGTAAAAACTTTTATAAACAAATATAAAGCTTATTTTTGAAAAATTATAAAGATTGAAAAAATATAATTAAAGCAAATTAACATGTAGGTATAAAACAAAGATTTTAGAGAAAAATATTTAGTTTGTAATTTTCTAATCAGCACGTGTATTGCCCCTACCTCCTCTGTATTAAGTCATTCCGTCAACTTGTTTAGTGACATATAAGGGCGAAGGCATGCACTCTGGGCTATATAGTGCCCGGTCTTAATATATTGTTCTTAATATTTAGTTCATGTTCACATTAAGAGTGGGATCTCATCATATTAGATCCCTTGGCCGTTTGTATTTCCTGGATTGTGAAACCAGCACTCGCCCCTTACTGCCAGTCCGTAACTGGAAAATGACATATAATGGAAATTAGACTGCATCAAGATAGATAGACCATAGAGCTCAATCATGCGCCATCGGTGCGCCACGTAGCCGTCGCAATTGCTTTAATTTGCGTCAATAAAGTGTAAAAAAATCTATATTTCAAGTATCGATAGGTTTTACACCAGGCCCGTCAGATGGGGGGTAGGGTACGTGGAAATGGGAGGAACATATTTAATGATAACGCACCACCCCCCACCCCTGTTGAAATGGGAGGCCCATTAATGTAATGTTAACGCACCCCGCTTTTGAAACAGTAATGCCTGCATCCCCCCCTTTTGAAATAGTAACGCACCCCCTTTTGAACTGACAGGAAAACACGCGCACCTCCCCCCTTTGGAACAGGAAGAATTTCCTTTTCTACGTTAGCATTTATTGCACTTATTTTGGGCTTATTGTTACAATATGAGTGGAACTGGCTTTTTTTATTTTTTTTGCTTGTCAATGTTTTCTGGCAGCACGGAGACGTTTTAGCGACCTTTTTATTTTCTGAAATCGGTAATTCTAAAAACACCACAAACGCACCCCCTTTTGAAAAAGTGGCTGACGGCCCTGTACACATTTGTTTATGTCAGCCATTTTAAGCAAACGAATGATTACCATGAATATATATCTCATCATATCCGCCATTTATGAAAAGATTATCAAATTATGTTAATGGTTTCTATCTTTACACATATTTGCGCTGTTCACGGCTGTTCTGACACGTGACACTTGAAAGAATCAAACTACACCGTATAACTTGTAACGTGTCTATCATTTTTGAGCTACTTTATATCCAGCTATATTGATCCCGAAACGTGGATACAACTGAGTTTGACTCGTGTTACTACCATAAGCACCAATTAGCAGCCACAGTTACACAGACGTAGTCACGCAAGGGACTGATGATTCTTGCAAATCAATCAGGCTTACTGCTTTTTGAGAAGTTTAAAAAAATACATCGACTGGAAATTTACTGAAAACATAGTGCCCTCGAGTATTTTTTGTTCTGTTTTTAAGGTCTTGCAGAATAGTCAGGACAGCGCTGAGCTGTAAAGGGATTAAAAGTGAGACTATATCACCACTATATAAAACTCTTACTTCTTTTATGTATGCTAGGCGATAACAATTAATAGATGATAAGTCAACTTGTTATTGGCTTTACAGTGCCTTATGAAATATACAAAATAATGACACGTATGGCGGTTATATTCAAGCATACTAGCTCATTGTATGCGGAAGAACAAAAGGAATACAAATGCTTTAATAACTAATAGTTTCAGTTCTGCAACAGCAGTAATTTCATTTACATTTGCTAAGTCACACATCTTGATGGAATTCTAAACATAGCTAGTACACATTGCATTTTATGGATGTTGCCAAGTTGCGATACCTGGCGGTTGTATTTGCTTTAAACTGCGTCCATTAATAAATCCAAAGCGGAGTTTTTTTAAACATTTCGATTTTTTTCAAAATGATGTGCAACTTTCAAAACAGTTGTCTCATCAAAGTGTTTCCCAACAATCATCATTCCTACAGGGAGTCCGCATGAGAATCCCGCGTTTATACTCAGGGCTGGGTGGCCCGTGACGTTGAAACAACATGTATTGCGGCCAGTCATGGCAAAAACCTGATCCAGGTATTCTGAAATAAATAACTGTATATGTTTAGTTTTTACGGTTACGTATCAACTTTCCTGAAGTATATGCTAAACAATAATTATATATCGCGTTATTAACTGGTTCATATATTTAATCACAAGTACATGTATTCACTTATTGCAAAACGTGTAACGGAACTCTCACATACCGAAATGGCAATTTGTTTTTTTTTACACACAAGACAAAATATTTTTTAGCAACACAAATAGTTACCTTTTGGGGACAGATCGGCTGGCGGAAGTTTTGGGGCTGTAAATTTGACGGTTGGTAAAATTAGAACATCATAGTTCTTCAAAGCCTCGTTATATGCTTTAGTCAGCAAGCGAACCTGATTGCACGCTTTGGCATAATAGTAATTGTTATATTTATCCTGCAAGTGGAATGACGTATATATAACATCGATATATACATAAAACATCGATATAATTGAAATTTTGTTTTCACTTGGCGCTGTTTTCGTTAGTTCGTTACAGTATGAAAATCAGTGTATTTATAACTCACTGTCGTTTCACTAGTAAAGGACAGATAGCAAGTACGATATATATGGCCCGGACATATGGATGATTCTTGATCAACAAGCCAAGTAATAAACTCTCGTGATTGAAATTCCTGCCGATGCATGAGTTAAACTATTTCGTTTTACAAATGTCTCTGTTGCCTCAATGATGCTTAAATTACTAACAAAATAAGTAGTAAAAGAAAAACAACAAATTTCTTGATCTTTATCGCTGTCTTATGATACAAAAAAAGTGTTTAAGAATGTTCATATTTTCTTATAAATATGTATAATTTAGTGCGAGCGTACCTTCATATATTCGCCTGTAATACACATAAGTTTTATCACTACTGGTAGGTCATGAGCGTGTGTCTTATAAGCTCGTGCCATAAATTCTTGTGTTGATGTACAATAGTGCCCTTTCCATCCAAAACCGCTACCTATGATAATAAGTGTTTTTACTAATGAAACAGAGTCCATCTACAGTCTGCCATCAGGAAGAAAGATATCTGTTCATGTTACATACATATATGCATAGTTACACATTTATCATAGATGTAACATGTGTGATATAATTTACACCTCCGCGATTAAAACTGGGTAAACTAAACTGAACGCATGTCTGTAAAGTGACAAGATCACCAACATTTCGAATCGATTGCCTGAAGTTACCATAATCTCAAAAACCTGCTCAAAAAGTTTTCAACTAACAGAAAGCATTTATGTAAAATTATGGCCGAGTAATCTGATGAAGATTTTCACAATTTGATTTCACTAAAAGGCTTGAAAACGTTTCTGTGGTGTGTTTTTGGTACAAATACGCATGCATGTTATTTCGTGTTGATAGTTCAATAAATACATTTTAAATAAAATGTGTAAATAAACAAATAGAATAAATAGTATTAAGTAGATTAAAAGTTTAGTGAGAATCGGCATACTACAGCTAAGCTCTATAATCTTTCAAAAACAATTGTCGTTTATTGATAACAAAGATTTCAAAGATTACAAAGATTTCAAATAACTGGTAGCCATTTTTTGTATTCTGAAGTTACAATAAAATGAAACCAAAAATGAACTTTGAAGAAAAAATAAAGCTGTAATAGAATATTATGTGAAATTTCCGGCATACCTTCAATATGCGCAATTTAAATATTATGCTACATTTAAATAATAATAGTTTCTGGGAGATTATTTATTTATCATTGTATTTAATGCACTGAACGCGGTCAAGCATTTGCTTGAAGTCATTATTAATTTTATTAAATTCATTGTACTGTTCTCAGGTTACTGCCCGGCTTTTATATCGATTGTATACATTCGTATAGGTGCATTAAGCTCCTTGACGCAGGTTATCCGAGGTAATACAGATCTAACATAATAGCAGACATTGCCAGACTTACTTATGGGACATTTTTACATTCGGATGTCGGGAGGTTTCCGACGATAAGTACTGACTGAGACTAGAATTACAAATAATGTAATTATTATGTTTGTTATCTAGACTGACGACAATTTGTGCTAAGTGATATATATGTTATAATCTGATAAAAATGTGGACTTTAAGAATTTTTCTCACTGTTTACGTGTTGGTTAGAGTTGATTCCAACAACCCGTGCATTGTGGAAGGTCAATTGGACACCGTAGGAGAGTACCAAGACCATATTAGTTCGGTAACTTTTCACTCGCAGAAAAGCGAGCTCACGTTTGAAATCAGTTACCCTACTCGAGACTGTTGCGTGCAATTGATCTTATACGATGAGTCTGAATTTCAGTCGATACAGAACAACATGTCATGTGAAGAACAGGCAGCGTTGGCAAGTCGACGCTATATATTAAGTACTCAAGAAAAATGGTCTGGATGCACAGATCATAATGGTACACTTAAATGCAGTAGTGCCATTAGCTTCCGGGCCATACAACCACAGACTTGGTACATTACAATTACTCGCTGCCACTCGGATAAGGCAATGGCTTTAGACTACAAACTAATGTATACTGGGTACTCCGGTAACTGTGTTGGAAAGCAGTTTGCCGTCACAGAGTCACCGGCTGTGGAGGTTTATAGCTCTGGCAACATATTGCTCATCGCATTCTGCGTGTTGACGGGACTCAACACATTGTCTATTCTATTTGGGGCAGCTTACTTGCACTTTTGGAGCAAAACGTTACATGAAACAAAAAGTAGCAAAATATCATACAGGAACACTAGAGGAAGAGAACGCGGTTTTACCAATCCTCTTTACCAATCCCAATTAAGCAGGCAAGGTACAGAAGAAACCGATGAGGCGAAATTTTGATTCGACTTTAAACACGTTTTAAAGAAATCGATCATGTCTTGTTTTTGTTCTTTTTCCTACATAAAACACGTTTAAAATACATGTATTATGCTAGTGTATGTGGTGCTCACATTAATATACGTTCCATCCGTCCACAGTACAATTTTATTTTTAATTAGAAGTCCATTTTTTGTATGCTAGTGTACTTTTGTTTGTTTCTATAATTCCTTCTTTCGAGTAGTTAAGTCCAACAACAAATACTTAGAGAAAAACAAACGATAATTTTTCATATCATGGAAATTGCATAGCCCTTAATTCTAATTTTCTTGGCGTGGTATTGTCGTGCATTACTTCCTACTTGTGTTTTGTGCTTGATGTAATTTCTCTCAACACTTTTGTTTAGTGCTTGATTAATGATTATAAGGAGTACAAATACTGTCTTCCTTAACACATTTATTTATTTCTTCTATAATACTGTACATATAGGATTAATTCAAGCCGCTTATTTTTTATCGTGGATGACAAATAAATTCAAGGTTATGCATCTCGTGTAGTCTTGTATACAACAATAACAACATAACTGGATTATTCTCTCCAGGACCCCTTAAAGTTTTGAATTGTTTACTTCCTAGAAAGCATATTGACAGAAGTCTGTTGGGAAAACACGTATTGCATGATTGTGAGCTACTCATATTTGCCTGTTGCGGCGACTTGCTTATTGGAGTAGACATTCCTAGCTGTTAATAAACATAAACTAAGAAAACTAAAGGCCATTTATTTATGAACTGTTAAATATTATGGCCGTTTAAATATTATAAATGCGCTTACCACATCCACGCACCATAACTTCGTATGTCCCTTCAGCTACGACGCTAAATATATGTCGCCCTGGAAAAGGATTAAGCAAATTCATAGTAAACTTGTTAATCACTGCTTAAAATAGCTGAATGTTGGCGGTTCTTAATATCTCTTGATACAAAGAGGTGTATATATATACACATGGTTTAGTAATTAAAATGAAGAGATAGACATACATAAAAGTTACATTTTAATAAAAGTTAATAGTCTTGCAAATGGCGAGGTAAAATATTTTGAATTCGGTCATATGATCGGATAAAAGCCAATTTTGGGAAAAGATGTGTTTTTCAAAAACAATTAGGTCAAAAACTTCACCTTCCAACTTGAAACTTTGCATAAATGAGCTATACATATATATCTACAAAAAGCGTCTCAGATTTTTAAAATCTTGGTTTGTTCAAAAATCACCCGACCCGTTATGTATAAACATTAGACTAAAATCTGGTTTCACATGCATATATACATGCCAAAGTATTCCTTACTAACTAATTAGCGCCCTAGTGTCCTCCACCTAAAAAAGAAAATCGTTTTAATTACCTATCTGCTTTCTGCTCTGTCAGTTTCTTTTTCTCTGTTTTTGCTATGTCACGCTCTTTAACAATATTGACTTCACTTACTTTTTTATTTTACTTGCTCCAGTCCAGAAGCAAACCCATGAACACCAGAATGAACTTCGTTCAATTCATATAATATTGTATCTACCTAGTGAGGTTCTGGTATACATTTTAGTATATATACTAACCTAACCTTAACATGAACTATAATAGAAAACATGTATCTAACCCTAAAAACACAGGGGTCTTTGCTGTTCTAGAACATTACGAATCAGGAAATATCTAAGGGATACGTACCTTGAGGGTACATATATAGGTATACAGCATATATATACATGCATTGGAAACCAGAATTTAGTCTATGGATTATGCATGTGAAATATAACGAATTAGGGGCAAAAATCATAACTTTTAAGCAAAGCAAAATTTTAAAGAGATCGAAACAGGTTTGTAATCAGATCATGAGGAACATTTTCGACCTTTGTATTCATTAACATTAAAACATAACCTTTGCAAAAATGTATACTTTTACATAAGCATAACACAAATATATCTGCAAACCAGTCTGTAATCAACAAATGACCAATAGTCACCTTAGACATATCAGCCAACCTTCATTCACATCTTGAACATTGCTCGTTTTGTGTATATTAATCAAATGTTTGATTAAATTATTAATATGTAAATACACTTGTATATAAATATAAAAATAACGAAATAAAACTCATAGAATTGGCTCACGGATTTATGATATTTAGTTTGCTGCCCTGCTTAGTTATTTCTCCTGGGCTTTGAGGAGTACATGGAAGCTACTGCATAATGTTAACTAGTTAATGATTCTAAAAGAAACTTATTTTGCTTGCATAAAATTATGTCCGAGTACATACCATCATTATGCATTGGCAAAGAGACCTCTTCCACTATTGCACAATGTGGCGACAGTAGTTTTGCTGCGTCTTTTACTATCGAATCGACGTTATTTTTGCATTCTTCAAATCCTTCAATTAACAGTCCTATTTTTATTCCAGATATTGAGTCGTTTAGCTTGAAATTCAAATGTCATATTTTGAGAGAAATATAGTTAGATTACATTTAATAGTATCAGATACATCAAAATGAAACGTTAACCGAAAAAATATGTCAGTACCAGTCGACTCAAAGCAATTAGGTATCGTTAAATTCGACATCGCTGCAGATTTTCCCTAACTCAGTTCACTAAGTATAAGGGAAAATGTTGACCAGAAGTAAAGACGATGTTTTTACGTTGAAAAGACGTATTGCAAATTATATTTAAATATAACGAGGTTATCTTTAAGCATTGGAAAATCAGATGTCTTAGACTTTAGGTGAGTTTCTTTTGAGAGTGCTGATAATTATTAGTGTCATTTCTATTGCTAACATGTAGCCGCATAGTATTAATTAACCTGCATGCGTTTGTCTTACATGTTGGGTATAATTAGGAACAGCGACATCTGTGGTTTGCCTTGGATCCAGACCATCGTCGTAACCAGCTAACACCTGAAAATAATAATAAAAAGTGTTCTGCATTAAAACTTAAAATTATCAAATAGGTTATCAACCAAAACTTTGAAGTTATTGATTGCTTAAAAAATACTTCCCACGAGTACGAATAAATGAATTTCCGACTGAACTACATGTATGATTACTGCAGAAAGTCATTACAATAATTAACAAATATTACCTCCAATAACAAAGCGCAGTCATGAACGTTTCTGGCCATAGGGCCCACATGACTGATTGACGTCAGTCCTGACATAGCGCCTGTATGGGGAACTAAACCAAATGTTGGCTTTAATCCCACAATACCACAAAAGCATGCAGGTACGCGCACTGAGCCTCCCTCATCTGTACCTACAGCCAAATCGATTTGACCACCAGCCAACTAAGATACAAAAATATACTTTAAAATCATATACAAACTCTAACAGTCCAATCAAGAAAATATATAGCATTCTATCCTATTTAAAACGCCAGTTATTGGTAATTGATATCATGCATGAAATCGAAAGACGGGGGTTTTCTAAGTTACAAATAAAATTTACATATCACGCTGGTCACGGATCACACATTTTTTTAAAAACACAATAAAAATAGCGTTTTGATTCTCTTTACACGTGTTACAATTCCGAGGGGTAAAATTAAATAGGAATTACTTTTGATTGTGACAAATTTAAAAAAAGCTGACATGACTGATATATGGGACAGATACAGCTTTAAACAATTATAGCAATTTTAATCATGGACAACTTGCACGTATAATGTATACATAATTATTCGTCAATGTCAGCGATCCCTATGTACTAACGTGTTACGTTCGGTTTGTGCAACATTTTTTTCCTGTCAGTGTCTAAATAATCTTGTGATAGTTAAAATTATCTTAACTTTGCATTTAAAAATGTATATCTTTTCCAATGATGTATAATACAAGCATACAGTACATTTTAAGTAGCTGTATTTTTAAACTAATTAATTAGTTTACAAGTAGCAGAGATAGCGAAATCTGGTACCAATATCGTGACCGGTGTGATATTGAATTTTACAAGAAAAGTACTCCAAAATGGAACAAACATTATCAGGCCTATGTTAATAATGTACGACTAACAGGAGCATTTGAAGGTAGCACTTGCAAAGGGCATAGATCGATATATCCATTAGTTCATCTGAGCTAACAAAAATGTAAGACGGTAATATAATCTCAGTGTCGCATCTCACCAGGGCAGCATTACCAGAACTTGAACCACCAGTGGTGTGAGCCTCATTATGTGGATTTCCAACGGGACCAGTAAAACATGTGAAACTGCTGGTAGAAGCACAAAGATTTTCACAGGCTGTCTTTCCAACAATACGTCCACCTGTAACAAAATCATGACGACATTACAACAAACTGTGGTTCTGAAAATAAGTGCTCATTTAATTTAACTAAGATGGCGCAAAGAAGTCAAAGCAGTAGTTTACAAACAATGGTATCACCTTCATCAGAAGCAGAAAATGGAAACCGTTCAATCAAACAATTTGTCCATACATATGACCTTTTATCTGTCACAACTATAAAGTGAATATTTATTTTTTTTTAAATCGACCGTTCGTGAAACGGCGCAAAACTGATGTTGACACGTCACCAAAATCCTTGGAGTCTATTCGAAAGTTTGTATATTGTAGGGACACATGTACCTGCATCAAGAATCCTAGTTACCACAGTGGCATCGTATTCAGGGACATGACCTTCCAACAATTTAGAGCCATTGCTCATAGGCACGCCAGCAACCGCAATAGCGTCTTTTATACCGATAGTCTTTCCCAGTAGTTTTCCCTCGCTAGCACCTTGTATCTCTGACTTCCAGTACCTGATTCAAACAGAAAATAACCCCAAACTATGAATTGGATAATTGTTACGAAGGATTTCTCTACATAAAGGATCTGGGTCGAATATAACATATAAAAGTATGGAAATTATTATGTGTTAATATAATCTATTAAAAATAAAACTTTGAATAATTATCTGTGACTCTTCATGTCTTCAAAAGGTCTCTATCTATCATATGCCAAATATTTCCAAAAGCTAGTTTTAATTATAAGGCAAAATATTTTTTGTAAAAACTTTCAACTGTAAAACAGCGTGTTCAGATCTCCATTGAGATAATCAAGAATTTAAAAGCTAAAATAACGAAATTGCGTAGTGAACATAACATAAAAACAATGATTGACTTACCAAGCATTATATGGGTTGTCTTCAGGAACAGGGCGATGACCCGGAGTGCGAGGATACTTCACTGGCAACGCTGGTTCTGGCAAATCCGCTATACACTGGTAAGATTCTATGGCTCCAGGAAACGAATCTGAAATATTTTTAAGTATCATACATACAATTATTTTTTATTGGACGGGGTAAACATATTAGACCTGAAAGGAAACGTAGAGAAATTTTATTTGCTATAACATAATGACGTACTTTATACACCTGTGCAAATAGGTATATTCAAAAAATTTACATAATAAAACATTTTGCCTTTTGACGATTAATTATATAACACGAATTCTTTATACATAAATAAGTTTTAAGCAATACCATGACACGCAGCGATTTCTTCGTCAGTCAGACATAAATTTAATTTCTCCGCAATCTGAACAATTTCTGCAGTCGAAGGCTTTCGTATTGCAGGTTGCCGATACATTGTAAAACGGCAAATTTCGCTAAAACAAAAATAATACATAAAAAATGTAAAGAGTAGTTGCATTTATAATTCTGCACATAACAAGTAGTAATCTGCAGATTGCAGCAAATTTTTTGTGTAATAAGACTGCATAAGTAGACTAAAATTCATCTCTGGGCATTACAACGGGCAAACAGAACAACCACACATTTCTAGTGATTCTGTTCTCAAAATGAACCGATTTCAGGGTTACCATCAGGGGTTGACACTTCCATTACAGCCTGTGGAAGATGAGAGG
>JAOXYB010023114.1:0-16680 GCA_028565635.1 Phoronis ovalis | reverse complement strand
TCGTTAAAATTTCACTTCAGGGGGTGCAAATACGGTCAAGAAAACTTAATATGTTTACCAGAATGTGTATTCCCCGTGATATGAAAGTTACTTCCTGAACTGATGCTATTTTGAGAATGACCTTTTAAAACACGGCATATACGATTGGTCAGGTCAGGGATCAGGTATCACGTGATCCACTTCCTTAGGGGTGTATTTTTTCAAAAAGCACTTCCTTAGGGTGTATTTTTAAAAATAAACCACTTCCTTAGGGGTGTATTTTTTGCAGAATTTCACTTCGTTAGGGGCTTTCTTGAAAAATCATGTTGGAACATGGGTACCCACTTTCATATTGACCACCCCCCCGGGGGGTTAACAACCTTGTGACTTTTAAGTCAAATTCTACAAAAGATATGCAGATCCTTTATGCAATATATACGTAATATGTGTATCTCATGCACGTCAGACAAGAAAAATGGGTTAATGTCAGATTAGCGGTATATGTCATGGCATTGCGAGGGTGGTGCACTTAAATCAGTTACATGTAAATATGGAATGCTAGCAATAGATAAGTAAATAGAAGATAATTATACTGTTAATTGTCATTGTATTTTTATTAATTGTCATTGTATTTTTATACTGACATTTGTAGTTGCTTTTCAGCAAGCTGCAACATCTTTAAAGATGTAATATAAAAAACAATTAAGTAGCATAAAAAAACACTAATTTTCTATTTGATAGATTTGCCCCAGCATTACAAAGATATGGAAAAATGTCCTGTGTAAATATGCATATCATTGACTATAAATGTGTTAATGGAAGATATATTACATTTTTTGCAAACATTTATCTTTGTTTATGGTAGGAAACTGCCAATTTAGGTACCATGACCACTTTCATCTTTATTTCATGCTATATGTTAATAGTTATATAGGGTAAAGGTCCGGGGAGGAAGGTACTGACCATATTTGTGCAGCCCAAACTCAAAATATGCACCCATTTTTCGGGAGTTTTGGCTCAAAAATGGACCCATTTCTAGGGTTTCGGTCACAAAAAGGACCCATTTTTAATATTTTCTCTCAGAAAAATCACCTGGAAATGCTACCTACATGTAAATGAAATCGTCAAAAATGACCCATTTTTAGAGACGTTTCTGTTAGTTCATAGGAATAAGTAACTCATTTGGGCAGTATATACACAGTAACATCTCTGTATTATATAAGTATATAAGTGTCCCCCAGATGAAGGTCAATGGCAACTCTGTACTAAAACTATAAAGCCTAGTCTGGGTCATGGTGGGGGATATGAAATGAAAATAAATAAGAATACATGTCCTAAATGCCCCAGTGTGTAATTAATTTTTTTTTTGAGAAATGCACTTTGACAAAAACATTTTATTTGCTTCCCTACATGTTACCAGGAAAGATGTTTTTAAAACAGATTTTTTTTTACCAGCCAAATGTTATGGTGTCAGAATTTTAGCTTTCTCTTATTTTTACAAATTACAAACAACTGAACATTTTAAGCATAAAAATTGGCAATTGGCTCTATTTTGTTTACACTGGTAACTAAAATTACATTAACATATGAATGCTTGATCTGTCAAAAAAAACAGCTAGCCAGATTGTCATGTTTATTACACATTTGGACATATGATGGACATGTTTCATAATCAAATCTGTACCACAGAACTAAGTGTCACCCTGCTGACTTACTGTAATATTTTGCTTTTAACAGGGTACAGTCTACAAAATGTTGTACTATTAATTGGGTAATTAATAATAATGATTTTTCATATGCTATAAATATTTGTTATATATATCCAGAGGAAAATTGAAACAAAACTATAGCGTATGAAATAAAAGCACCTAATTAATTTTGATACATTTTCTATATCCTTGTCAGCAATCGAATAAAATTGAGGCAGAATTTTCAATAATTCTACATTCAGAACAAGAAATTTACTAGTTTTTATACAGAAATATTTTGTAGATATTGGAACAATGTACTAAAAGGTTGTTTCCGATATCCCCTGGTGGCCAACTGTGGCAACTGTAATTAAAAATGGTTAAAAGAGGGGGTACTGACTATATTTTTAGATGGGGGTGTGCAGCCCATATTCAAAATATCCTCCCATTTTTAGGGATTTGGTCTCAAAAATGGACCCATTTTTAGGGTTTTCTGTCACAAAAAAGACCCAATTTTAATGTTTTCTCTTGGAAAAATCACTCAGAAACGCTACATTTATTTGAAATCGTGAAAAAAGACCCACTGTTATGGACTTTGTTGAATTGAAAAGAGGACCCATTTTTAGGGACATTTCTGAAAAAAGTGGACCTATTTTTAGGGATTTATTGGTGAAAAGTGACCCATTTGGGCGGCACACCCATGTCTTAATCATGTGTATGTAAGGGTGCCCCCCTCAACGATCAACACTACACAAAAACCTAGATCTACATCTGGTTTTCTGTTGTTTTTACAGATGAGTAAAAACAAATTGCCTGAAGAACTAGCATAGTATTTTATCTTAGTTAATACCCTAACACTACAGGGAGCTTTGTATTTAAGAGACTTTTAACATTATTCCATGTTCTATGACGAATACTGTATTCATATCTTGGGGCCAAAGATATTTTTACCAAGCCCAAACTTTGAATGTAAAAAGTTATTATTGGATACATGGCTTGTGAATGGAGTTTAAATGCAGATGCCTTGCACGCATGTGTTGTTTTGTGGCCAACACTGCTGTTATTGTATGCTGGTATCATCGACATACAATCAGTAAACACCCACACTTCATTTTATGTGTGCAGTTCAACCTCTACATCAAACACTATGTGCCTGTTACTGCTGAAGAGAGACCCTTGTTTTTGATAAGTCACACTATATGGGTGGATACATAAAACAGATTACAGTATCCAGATACATGTATAAAAGAGTAAAGGAATGAGATATTCTAATAGTGAATGCTGAGAAAAAAACAAAAGGCATTCTACATTTTTAGATAAAACACAGTTTTAGATAAAATATTATTCAGGTGCATTGTAGAAATATGGTAAAAATACAATATCATGTGCAATATAGTTAAAATAACTGAAGCTTGTTTTCCTCAATAGTTTAGCAGATCTATAGCAAAATGGACCAGGAATATTTTTGGTATAAACTATTATAGCACCCCCTGATATGTACCTAAATCTGCCACTACTAAATGATGTATGTAAAAAAATTATCTTAAAGAACTTTTAATTTTCTTGTTTTCTCTTTCACTGAGCACTGTAGTTTGTATAGTATATATTAGGGCTGTTTCTAATTGGAGACCACTTAGTCTCTTGCTGTGCTGTAATGAATTTAGTTACTATATCAGTGGCTACTTGTTGATGCTCTGTGTCTTATAGTAGTGTCATGTACCTTACCAGGACTTGTAATATACAGAATTTACTGTATCCAATCAGTATACAATTGAATTTTACTACTTTTTTCAACAGGTATCTATATTACTGAACTAAATAAGATTGTAATGAATCCCACCCCTAATCAGTATGGTTGTTGATATTGATGTGGATTACCAAGTTCAAGGAAACATCTTTTTAAATACGACTGACCTCCGTGCTTGCAGGAGGTCTAACAAAATTTGCTTGAAGCCAGGAAGTTGCTGATAGCCACTCTCAAAGGCACCATTGTCCGAATGGTATTTTGCCTGTAGGACACCAAGGGTCAATGCGGGCTAACGTGCCAACAAGAAATCAAGATAACTTTTTTAAATGAATCACAAATTTGGTCAAGAAAATTAGTTTAAATATTGAAGTTGGTCAAACTCATTTTTAATGTTTGATGACGTTAGCCTTTTAATGCACAGGTGCTTCAAATAATATTAATATATTAATGTTGCTATTGTGGAAAATGTCAACGTTTATTGTTTAACTGTATAAAAGTTCGACTCATGTGCTTCTATTTAGGTATTTCCGTTTAAATAGCTACAGAAGTAAATAAAAAATCCGCCAAAACCCACCAATATACATCATGAGAGTCTTTGACGTGTACGTTGCGGGGAAAACTTAACGTGCATGACAATAAGCAGTGAATTCAACGTCATGGAAAGAAAAATGCATATTTTGCTTGCCTACGCTGCACGATGTTTTCACCAATTTGCTGTCAAATTAATTACGATCCTCATTAAGGCTAATTAACATAAACATGTTTACACATTCTTGACACATTCTTTAATTAGGGTGAATGTCTTATGATTGACAGGATTTACAAATAAAAGTAAAAATATGTTTGTCTTGAATTTTTTTCATTTACATGTAACCTGTGCATATTAGCTCAGCCTGTGTTTTAATGAAACATATGACATTATGTTAAACATGGTTTATACATTAATAAGGTATGCCATAAGGCAAAGGTTGGATTTGTTGTACCATATAACATTGAGAGTGCTTTACAAACATACACATGTTCAGGTGATTTATGTTGACACCTTTGTACACAAATGATGCAAGAAACATTTCAGGAAATCCATTTAGTCACAAAAATCTGAAAAATCCCTAAAACAATCCTGGAATAATAATTCTGTATTTTACGTGATTTTAAAATTTACTATTTGAGTTGATGTTGTCATACTTTTTGTTTTAGATCCGTCAAATCTCCGGAGAGCGTGAGTCGTCATGGAAACCATTAGAAAAAGTCAGCGGTTTCTTCAAAAAGGTCGGCCATCTATGTTGCTTGACAATTTCTATTGTGTCGACCATGTTTGAAATGTGTCTGCCATAGCAATGCTTTCACGCGCAATTTATGCTTGTTACATTTGGCCATTGTATTACTCACGATCCAATAATCTCCTTCATTTTAATGCCTATTGAAATATAGCTACTAATAGTTGTTTTTATATATTAAAGCTTTATAGACAATGTGCATGTCACAGAACCTAACCACAAGTCCCAGGGTATCATGTATTACGTAAAAAAATTAATCTCTAGTGATCTATAGAATCTGTGATGCACGAATCAGGAAATAAAACTCGACAAATGTACTTATCCTTATAACCGAAGACAATTTTCTGTCCAACTGTGATTTGTATATATTCAATATTACCTCAATTTCACTTATACCTTACACGCTTTACTAGCAATAATGCTGATTTCCATAGCTCGGTCATACTTGTCACCAACAATGTGGATATACTGAGTAACAGTTAAAAACCAGGCTATGCACATTGTCTATATTTTTTCGCGATTTGGCACTTGACAATATGGTCGTCACACACATTATGGCTGACATATTTTCTCATAAATGTACTGACGATTTTTTGACTTTTAGAGTGATCTACAATTTGGGCACCCTCTGATTCTAATGCACAGATTCATTTTATTTATTGAAGTTTTATTCTTTTCACAGATCTGCTAACAATTTCTGCCTTGTCAGCTCATGCATTGGAAGTCTTGGAATGATGTTACAGTCTTTTTTTTACAATATATTCCTATCTTCAATTTTTTTCCTTATATACAGGTTTATTGTGTAGACACATTCTAGTAGATTACCATCTTTATTTTTTCAATGAATTTCTTTACATCATTCTTAAGGTATTAAATTCACTGATTGCCACCTTGGCTTAATACAGATAAACTGACCGTAGATATCCGAATGGCGACTTATTTATTGTATTAATGTTTATTTGTAATATACGACCATCAAATATTGCTAATAGTAGCTTGTGTAGAAATGTATGACTGAAACGAAAGCATTTGGAATAAATTATTAAAAACATAATTTTTAGTAGAAGCTACTTTTTAAATTTTAGCTTATACTGGAATAATAATTTGTCAGTGGAAAAATGAGGCTATGTAAGACAATTTAAATACTTTTCAAGATTTTTGTTGCCTGAGTAGAAAGTACTTATAACAATGACACATGGTACAACCTTTGTTTCAGTACCTGAATGATTTATTTGTTGCCTTGTGGGAGTACATGTAGAGAGTATGTCAGTATGCTATGGACTTTGTATTCTATATTTTTAAAGCCCTGAAATCACTATTTTTCCAATGTGTTTTCACTTGAGAAACAGCTGGGAAAGTGTTATTAAAAACATACAGCAAATGTTTTTAAACAATTTTAATGTATTTTCTATTGAATGTCATTGCCTATGGGTAAATAAATTGATTACTAACTAAATTCACTGTTCAGCTGTCAGCACCTATCATAATCACCTTTTATACCAACTAAAGGGTTATTATTAATAACAGCTTTAGGATTAAAGTACATTATATTTTGTTAAAGGGCAGCACCAGCCCCGGGAGTATAGCCCGTCCCCCCAGATACTTTTATGTAATGATGTAGGTGAGTAGTTAGTAAGCCATTATAATTTGATTATCAGGTTACATCTATTACTTCAATTCAATCATTGGAAGAGTTATTCCAAGTTTTTTGTCGAAAAATATCTATTTTTGGACATCCGTTTGTTTCTAATTTGAATTTGTTAATAATTTTTAAAACATTTGCAAAGTACAATTTTAAAACTACTTTTTGTCCTTTTCACATCATAAACCAGCTTGAAGACCACAATTTTGTGCTTTTGTTCATTCTAATTTTATTTATATCTATTTGTATCGTCAAGCAAAAATCCCAAAATTCTTTAATTATTTTAAACAAACTTCTTAGTAGCTCCACAATAATAACTCAACACACACTAAAGAAATGAAACTCAGAAAGCTTCACATGTAAATGGATATTATTTCAAATGTTGTTTGAATTAAAAAAAGTAGATAAATTACTAGTGGAAAAATTTCCAGGTTTTACATGATTGTTCCTTGAATGGCCACACAGCTTTATCTCTAGGATTTATTATCCAATTTGATTACTTTTGTTAAGATAAAACTTCACTTTGCATGTATTTTTAAACTGTTTTAAGAGCTAAGCAAACTATTTGGTGTACTTACTATTTCCTCTGGCTATTTTTAAAGATGGGGGACATAGAACATTAAAAAGATTTTTATTTTAAATATGTAAATGTACCAATTTTAATGGTGCACAACCTATTTTTATATTTCCATAGAACCATTCATGTATCAACTTTTATTTCCACAAGAAGAAAATATGGCACCTTAAGATTATTTTATCAGATTATATTAAAATAATTCCATTTGGATGACATTAAATAACTACATAATTGCTACGATTATGTAAAAATTTTGTATTACAGGAATTTTTTAAAGGTTTAGCTATGTTTCTTCTTGTTAATAATTACTGTGGACTTTTACCTTTTAGGAGATGCCTGCGGACACAAAAACTTTATCACCCTCTTAATCTTTTTGAGATACTACCTACCTGTTATTAAAACATCTTAAATTTATAAAATCTAATTCTGAATATTTCATTCATTTTAACTGATATTCTTTTTTCTCCTAACATTGGAAATACGAAAAAAGGGCTACATGAAATAGTTAGAAAATGATAATGCCTTGCCCAAAGTTTTAGACATTTACATCTGCAATAATTTTTTGCTTTACAAGCTGTTACATAATAATGCATTATGTGTGGATGTTTTTAATAGCAATTTTAGGAGATATTTAGGAAAATGTTATAATGTTACCTAATAAGTTTGTAATGATTTTATTAATGCCAAAATTATACACATGATGCTGTCAAGTACAATAAAACTGCAGGTAGATTTTTTTGATATTCTTAAGATAATGGTTGACTATCTTGACCAGATATGCAATTTAGTTTTATATTTGATATAACTGTAGACAAGGCTGACCCAATCCTCCATGCCAATTTCTCTTTGATAAAGGATCCTTTAGTTTTCCCCATATATAGTATTTATTCACAAAATGTGCCAAGTGTTTATGCAGCAAAAATGTTTAAATGGTCAGTTTTTGTTAAAGTAAAATATAGTTACAGTATCATCCGGCATGTTACAAACATTTTTTTAAAAGCAAGCTTTAGGTTGTGAATCTTCAAAATCTCTTTGCTCAGATGTTTTAGATAATTTCCATACTTCTTTTATGTTTATGTTTAATTCGGGAGGTGTCAGTACATATTTAGCATTGTCAAATTTCAAGAAATCGATTTCAAAGAGAAGCTATATAGGTAGTCATGAATAGTTACTGCAGATTTTGCTATTTTAGTACCTTGTTTAATTATTTTCACAGGGTCTAAATTATCCACATATTCCGCAGTTGGAAAAATACTGAACCATTGCATTCTTATCATAGTTGGAATAAATGTTGCCTACTTCACAATAATATATTCATTCCTCAGTCAAATATATATCTTTGTGATAATTTAGCATAAAAAAATAGAAACCTCTGAACTGGCATATTATGTTTGTGGAATATTAGTTAAAATAGATTTCTCTCATCACACGATTTACTTCCTTGTCTTTTTAAAGTTTTCATTAAAAAAATTCAATTTAAAAAGTTGTTTGAAAATTAATTTGAACTTGACCTATAATTAAACTTTGTTTTCTCAAAGAATATAATGGAATTATAACTAAACAAGGACCAGATAAATCATATTTACTCTGTATGACTTGAGGCGTCAAACTGATGGTATTAAGTTAGCATGGGAAACAATCATTTCCAAAGCTTTTTAATACATCCCAGGTGATGCTAAATTTTACTTTTATAAAAAGTGTAAAAAAAAATCTGTCGTCTGCACATTTAAATTGACAGGAAACTACATTCATATTCTCCATGAACTGTTGGATTAACAAACACTTTCCTTAATGTCACACACTATTACTTGTCTTTTAGATACTACAAACAAAAGTATTTTCCTTATTGTCACATCAGGAGGCCCTTAAGATCTGGGGGGGTTTAGATACTGTTTTCAGCAAATGAATATGATAATTATACTGTATCAAATTATTTCAATCCAATATAATATTACATTGTCAGTTGTGCCTTAAGATGCTGATATGATAGTAAAGAAAATTTCAAAGGTGAACTGTTGAACAAACTCTGCATGTTATGGAATGCTGGGATTGAATGCTCAGCTACCTGTCAGATTACTCAGTTTCTGTCATGTCCATGAGGTATCAGGTGTAAGAGAAACAAAACTCTTACATAAAGCAAATCAAACAAATGTGCCTTATCCCCCTACTGACAATGAGTGGTCTAGACATGGATTAAAGATCACTTAACAAGTAAACAAGTAGCATTAAAATACTTATGTAATAATATTGTCATGTAATTATAAATTCTGGTTAGGTTATTTTACATGTAGGGTTCTTGTGAAATTTAGCTGGTCTGCAGTACTCTTGTTACCTACACAAATCCAGGACAAATGTAAATTTTGCTGAACTCCATAATCCTCTTGTAGTTTAATCTAGGGTGAACAACCTCTTTTTGCCTACTGGCAGTTTCACAGTGGCTAATTTCGGAATAAAAATTAATATCATTTGTTATACATTACAGTTAGGCTTTTAGTTTAGAAAGTTCAGCGACAATGAGATATATCCGCTTGTAATAGTTTGTGAGCACAACAAAATATGTGTGGACCATATTTTAGCTTCAGGCACATTACACATGGCTGTAAATATACCATTTCTGGTCTAAATTGCTGCTTCTTACACAGATGTTGTAGCTAATCCATATTTATGTCTGCATGCACTATGAAAAACCTACATACCAAATATCTCAACTAGGGAAATGTTCAGAAGAGTACAAAAGCAATTGCCTTTCAAGCAGAAATTGACAAATAAAATGTCAATGTTTTCCCCTGAATTGTCAAAACAATTTTAAAATGATGTTATTATACAAGGTATAGTGCTAGGTTTAGGATAGAAATAAAATCCAACACTGATTAAAATTTGATAAAAGCATTACAAGCATTTTAAATAGAAAATAACTGGCGAGTCTCGTTTGTAACTATATTCTGTTAGAATTAAAATTGATATTTAAATGTTATCTTTACACAGATTCAGTTCATCAAAGTGCAGTATTGAAACTTGCAACATAGCATTTGTCTATAAAATAACATATTCCTGGCATTTGATTTTTTTTAGTATAACGGCACATTTAGTAAAACATATTTGAACAAAGTAAGTCACTAGGATTTTAGGTGAAAAGATAAGAAAACTTGATCTCCTTTATGGCCATTGAATTTATGTAATTTGTACATATACTAGATAAATATTATTTTAACTTGTTTTCAAGAAGTAAAATATTTCTTTAGCCAGGTCATATACCTTAGTTCTGTATTGAATATCCACCCACTTAAAAATCACTATAATGGACAAAAATAACAAGTTGTCCTTGGTTATTGTTGCACAATGTACTGCATCATTTCACAAAATAGCAAATAATATCTGATTTTGCTAGGGATTTTGTGTTCTGTGTTCTGATTGAGCTTTAAAATATTTAACAATTTTAACAAGGACAGTGATTTCTTTAGGTAAGGGCAGCAGTACATAATGGTTCGAACTAAAGTCTAAATTTGCTGAAAATCAAACTTTTCACACAGAATACTTTGAATATATTTAGTATATGCATGAGATATAATGCGCTTATAGGTCTTATTATATGTAGTGGATTAATTAATTCCTTGTATCTACCAGACACATCTGTTTACGTTTTGAGTTGCACAAAAAATGTAATTTGTCCACCATTTTATATGATATGTCTGTATTCAATGACTGGACAGGTTTGTTATATTTATTGTTATACCTCAAAGCAGAGATAGATTTAGTATATTCTGAACTGGAGCTTTTTTAAATTATTTGTAATAGGTGATTTTTTTTGTTCCAGATTTTTAATCTAGTTTCAGTACTGGATATCAACAATTGTCTAATCTGTGCAATCTCCCCCAAGTTTTTATCATCTTTGGCAATTTATTTAACCAGGTGGGACATAAATTTTATTAATACTAAAACATGGGACTAATAAATCTAGTACCTATAATAAAATTTACCATAAAATTTAAACGATTACTTGTATGTACATATTAATAAATCATATTTAAAACTTCACTTTCTTGATAAAAATGAAAAAAAAGAGCAAATTAGAAAATAGATTACCGATCAAAAATTGATCGATACCTATTCAGGATATTTAAAATTTAACCTGAGTGACTTCTTATACATATTTGGTATTATGAAAAAATATATTTGGTTCTGGAATATGAAGTTTATAATATTTTGTGAAAACATAGTAGTTGTTTAACCTTTACACGAATTAGAGATCCATATTTTCATTATTATTTGTAGCTTGGAATTTCTTTGATGTGCGATATTGCCGGGTTTTTTTCATTCACCTATGCTATGCAGTATGATATTATTAAACAATAATATCCCCAAGTAAATTAAATTCTCTTCAGCTATTTAGTTGATGCCTGCGTTGGAGTACAGAAACATAACACAAATACTTGTTAAAATTGTTTTTAATTTTGAAAAGGTTTTATGAAAATATCCCGAAGAAGAATGTTTGATTCATGCATAGTTATGTGCAAGGAGGATAGAAAACCCATGATAAATATTTGTTAATTAAAACACTGTGTTTCCCTGGATTTCCACATGACTGTTTTCCAATTTTCTTTCAATTATTTTACAAAATCTATTAAATTTTCTTTATTGTTTCATGTCATTAACTAATAATGTGTCATGTTCATTAAGAATTAATGCTTTTAAATGTACCATAATTCTGAGAATTTGTTGAAGTTTCTTGGAAATTAAGTCATTTTTAGTTGTTTTTTTTATATTTGGTAGGATATCTTATAGTTCATTCATGAATTACTTGCTCATCCAGCTGTGCATGATTCAGATTTAAGCTCAATGAGATTTTTATTGTAAATAATAACTGGCATTGCATGACTGGTCAGAATCATTGTTTCCGCATTTTTTCCTTACAAAATGTGTCACTTATGTCACATTGCCTCATGTAAGGAGTGTCATACTATTTTGTTCAGCAAGATATTCATTAACTCATGAATGCACAACAAGTATGCCACAGGAAATAATGTCATGTGTTTAAATTGACAGACTTTTGTCTTTTCACTAATATTTTTTTGTTAAAATGCAATTTTCATCAGTATTAACCTGACAAAATGAAAGGAACACTAACATTTTTAGACTGCTAAGTCTCTGTTTTAGCATTTGTATTAATAATAAAACTAGTTATATATTTATAAAATATGCTAAAACCACAAACCATTCTTGATTAATTTCGGGTGCAAATGTAGCACTAATGAGAAGGAAAACTAAGGTGTATTTATTTTTTGTCAGCCTGTATTACATAAGCGTTTTTGGCGACCTTTTGTTTTGTAAGTGATCTAATTTTTTTTAAATAATTACATTTTTATACTTAATCATTTAAGCATTAACAAAATTAAATTGTTTAATTGACTTGGTTGCTGTCAGATTTTGTTCAAATTTCAAGGCCAGAATTTTATGAAGGTGATTTTACTGCTGAAAACCTAGGTCATAAGCCAGGTGATCACAGAGTTGAATTTCAAATAAAAAAGCCACACAAACAATAGTGGTTCTGTTGGCATGATGTGATCTGGTGTTACTGCATAATGAAATAATTACTCTCCCTAGTTGATAATTGTACACATTTTTGTTGTAACCACTAAGTTCAAGGTGTTCCTTATAAAATTACTTCAACGTGACCACTCTTGGGTAAATTATGAAAAAAATATACCTGGTTCACATGTCACAAAATAAACAATTTCCTGTATCTTTTGTAAGCATGCATGCATATAAAATTGATAACAAAAAGGGAGCTCCTTTAACATCATAAAAAATATAGTAGTCATTTTTATCAGAATCTCAACATCAAGTCAACGTTCGTTCTATTACAGTAAGTTTTATTTTGACATGTTTGTTTTGGGGGAAATAATAGAATATTGTTATGAGTGATATAAAAAATTAGAAGTCATGTGATAGGAGGTTACTTACATATAGACTAGTGGTCATCATTAGATCCAGAGATTTGTTTTGGCATTCATAAGATTATTAGTAACATGAATAAGCTCTTTCACTCAGGAATGATTTAGGTAGGAATATGTTAAACAGGCGATGGCAACACTACATAGAAAAGGTGTTTGCTCTAGTTCTTGAAATAAATGTACCTATTCAGTACAATCGGTGGGGTGAGAATATTAGGCTGGAGTCTTAAAAATATTATGTGGGAAACATAAAAAAAATCAAAGCTTGCCATTAGATGGGAGATGTAAATATTAAAATTATGCTTTTTTTTGGATTTCAATTGTTTTTGGAATTCTTTTAGTTAAGAAAACACTACATAATTTACTTTAAAATAAATAGCATCAAGAAAAGATTTAAGTAATGAGAACAGATATCAAGTAGATTCTAGCCTACTTATGTTTGGATAGTTTAAATATTTAATTAATTTTGTAAATATTTTGGCCACGAATAATAAAATTAGTATGAAAAAATCCCTGAATTTTTAAGAAATCACAATGTGAAAGTAATTCAGTAAAACTCAAATGTTATAATTAATAATAGCAGGCAACGGATTTTAAATTGGAACAGTAAAATTCATTTATACTGTAATTATATTAAAAAGTAATTTTATCCAAAAAAATAGGTTAATGTTATATTTTCCTAGAAACGTGGAGTGGAGAAATTTAAATAAAAAAGGACATTGTTTGTTAGTTGAACAATTTTATTATAATCTGATTTCCTGAAAAGCCAAGCCGTATTAAATAATAATAAATCATGATTTTTAAATCTGACGTTGAAATATTTTTGTGTACACATATTTTCACAAAATTTTGAACAAAAATAATAATACAGAAAAAAATGTTTGGACTTACCAAAATCTGATTTACAGAAACTGTCTTGTGGATGTGATGAGACACATGTACAGGCATCTGCTGTTGCCTTGGTGATGTATAAGAATATTCCAAGAACTGTGAGAAATGTATTTGTCCACTCCATGTCTATAAATGATGCTAACACTTCAGAACTGGGATATTTAACAACTGATCTTGACCTAATTATCTCTACATGACCTATATTATATCCTACCGTAATGATCATGCTTTTCCCTCATCTGATCATTAAAAGCTACTTAGATTATACCTTTTTATAAACTAGACTGTTTTTGCAATAAATATACATATTCCTAAAGAACATGTGATTTGATCCCAGAAGATTAATAATTTCCTACATATGTGTATTAGTATACAAATTAAAAATTGTAGAAAAGCCGAAATACTGGAGTAATGATAATTCTACAGATAAGTTGTAGCCCAGATAAAAGACAGTTTATCTTTGATTGTTCTATACAAAAGATGTAGATTTTTGCGTAGAAGAGCCAAAATACTGAATAATCATAATGATTCAGTGTCCGTTTTACCTGAGGGATTTTCTTGATTGTATTTTGGGGTGTGTGTCATCAGGGGAAAAATTTAAGTTTATCAAAACTATACAAAAATGTTGGGTCCCAAAATATAATGTATCTGAGCACAAAATACTGGATGTACTAGTGGTAAAGAAAAGTGACTGCAGAAATCAGATAAGTAAATATATTGCAGATCTGGTTCGCAGTTTAAAAAAAATTTAGTTCAGTTTTTATTAATGTAGTAGAAAATTAATGTTATTGTTTTGATAAATATTATACACTATTTTCTGACACAAAAGTTACCTTTCCAAAAGAGTTCTTGACCAAACCTCAAACACCAATCCCAAAATATATATCTCAGGAGTGTAAAAGGTACCCCGCCGAAATATACTAAAAATTTGTCAAAAAAGATACCCCGAACCAGTAGCACATCACTATATACCAACTATATACACTTAGAACCCACCCAGGCAATTTTAGCCCAGATAAAAGACTCTTTATATCTGATTGATTTTGTTCAATAGTATTTTTAAAACATAATTTGTGATACTCTGTCAATTGTTGTTTTTAAAAACAACCTTGTTTGGTAAGAAAACACGTGTTGCTGATTCATGTGTGTTGTTTCATTATATAATTGATAAATCATTGTAAATTGCAATTAAAATGAAAAATCTTTTACAAAACAATGTTTCTTTATATTTTAAGACTTGAAACATAGACAAATTGATAAATCTCCATTGCATTTCCTAATGTTTACCTGCAAAACGGACATATGCTCAATTGCCACACCTTGCACCTACACTGATGCCTGTAGGTATGTTTGACCCCATGCTGAGAACATCCACATTTGATTGCTGGAAGTGGGATGAGATTGGAAGTACACTCCTAGACTTTCCTGGTCAAGTTAATATAGATATTTTCAGTAACTATTTTTAAATTTTGTTTTCAAAGTAATTTTTGAAATTTGGTCTAATTAAAAAATTGTATGTTAATAAACTATAGCAGTTTTAGGGACCTGTTGCAAAATCTCATCTGCAGTATTAAAATTACTATAAAGTGGCCAAATAGCTCCCTTATTTACTGAAACATAGCTGGAGATAGACCCATCCTTCAGATAATCAGGCAGTTCTTTCCATCTGTTGTTTACTGAGAATGTTTATTGTTTGTAAATGAGAAAATAATGCAGTAGAACTCATCATGCATAATATTTTGATACAACAGTGTTTTTGAGCAATTATTTGTAGGCAACCTTTAGGAGAAGAATTCTGTGTTTATTTACTGTAATATCTACAATACATTCCTGTTATCAGCTGCTGTACTACTTGGCTGTATTCCAGGTGATCTTCAAAAGAGAATTGAGTCGTAAATCTTGCTACTGTAAACTCTGAAATATTTTTATCACACTATAATAATGTTGTTTTTTTTGTTAGCCCTGTATTTTGACCTAAGTTTACTAATTAAAATGAAGACAATGAGAGGCAAACAGAGCATACATTTTTAAAAAGGTAATGCTCAAAACTTATAAATCATTGGCTTTATATATACCCTATTCACACAAAAAAAATCAAACTGGTTTGAAAAATTGGATTTTTACATGTCTGCTATTTCCTATGTTGTTTAGTCAGCTTCTCACTATGAATATCAAATATAAATTCAAGCCAGTTTGGGTAGGTTTAGCAAAACTGGTTACTGAAAGTCGGATACTCCTTCACACAACAATCCCAAATGGATTTGAGAGGAAAATGTCTGAACCTGTTCGAAATGTTTGTGTTTGAGTAGCATAATAGTTTTAATCACATGACCTGATAAAAAAAACATTTTGTGGAAAAAATGTATTTTTAAAAATAAAAGTTTCTAAAAGATAGAAGAAGAAAAACCTCAACTTACAAATTTTAAATTGCACAATCGAGCTTTGCAACAAAACTGTGTTTCGGAAGTTTTTAAATCAGTAAAATCGTGTCCTCCAAAAAGTTAGAAACTAAAATGACTGCATATCAAATCCTGAAAATTGTTTTCAACATTTTGTCTTTTCGATTTGTAAACTTTAATATACAACCTTTTCAAAAATGTATACTTTTACTTGTCTGACTCTTCACTTGATTTAGAAAATTAGAGGAAGTTGTAGTATAAGGCTTTACAGGTTTATATGTGAAGGAACTAATAAAATCTATGCATAAATATGAGGTTCTAATCAGTCATGACATGTTATGGTCAACAGTATCCAACCAACACGGTCCAAAATATCTACCACCTTAATCAATAATATTTTAAGCAGCAGGAATTGTTTTTACAAGAAATAAGTGTTTCCAAGGTAACAAAAAACAAATATGTACAGCTTCAGTATTTGGAGCTTGAAAAATATAAAATCTACTAAAATCCCCTTTAGATATATACATAT
>JAOXYB010023092.1:0-16697 GCA_028565635.1 Phoronis ovalis | reverse complement strand
ATATTCATATAGTCTGTGTAGAGACTTAAGACTGAAGCCAAAAAGAATTGTTAGGTTGGACAAAACACCTTAAAGTCCTTATGGCATATGTAACGTGGAATTCATACTTTCTACTTTCCTACCTCGCGTTCAATGTGCATCAGCTGTATATGTTTAGTTAGCTAAATGACCATATTATTACAAAAGCCCTAATCAGTGGGTAAAGTATAGAAAGAATTTGTTTGTTTTCAACAATATGTTTAAGTACTCATCCACGCAATTTTCTTTTTTAATGTTATGTACTCAGTCGGTTTGAATTAGTGTCTTATTACCTCATTGAGGGACCATATATTTTCAAGATATGCCTCCCAGAAAATTATATAAACTGGCAGCCTCCAATCCAGGGTTCCAATAAACGCTCCCGTTACTAGTAAACTTTCAGGGATCTAATAGAATTTTACTTGTAGTATTTATTTTGACTTTCTAGCTTATTTTCGCGACTTTTTTTGTATAACTGTTTGCGTACTAAAGCTAGAAGCTGAAGAAATAATTAAATATCAACTCCCCTCAATCACAAAATAAAAAGTGCAAAACATCTACTTAGAAAACACTGTTTAAATTTTTATTTTTTTTGGCGCTCCATGGGGAAATGTAATAAGTATTTGAACATTGTAACTAAGTTGATTAAGATGATTTCTTGTCACCTGTTGCGCGAAATTCATGGAATTCAAAAGATTTGAGAAGATACACCATACTGACTTACCTGTCAACATTTTCTTATCAATTACATATTATCAGCACATATTTCACGACTAATCAATAAACAGCAATTAGCTTTACTATTGATTGCAAATAAATGATAATAAAAGACAAAAAAAATATTCACTTAACATACGGTAGACAACCTTCTATTATAAAACCAGTGAGATATATTTCAATAATGTAATTTTTATTGACTTGAGTTGACATAACCAAAAGATCCACCTGTTCCCAATGAGAATTTTATGGACGAATTTTGAAGTCCAGATCTGTATTATGCATCATTCACATCCTGTAACTTCTATATTTTTTAACGGTTAAATAATGGAATTTTTGCGATAAGTTTAAGTAAAAATTTTAAAACTGCTAGGAAATATTTACATTGCGTACAAACGGGAAATCGAGAAAGAGATGTGTATGTTTTTAATTAATTAGTTACTGTCACTGATAAAAAAGGTATACTTTTAAAGAACACTGGCGATTATTTATTCATTGCTGAACAAATATTAATTCCAGCAAGAACTACATATTATGCAAAAACAAATTATCGACATGAGTTTATAAGATTTCTAATAATTGACATTGTCGCAACAGAATGGTTAATAAGAAAGTAGAGCAGCAGCAGTTGATTTAAATGCTTGGATATATACAGTACCGCATGTATGAACATGGTGTTGTAACAACTAAAGATTTTGCAGTTTTTCCAGTTTATATATAATAAACAAAGTTTGTTCATTTTCAATGTATTTCTTATTAATTAGAAAATAAGAAAATCAAAAGGTATTTGAAAATTATTTCTTCGAGAAAATATTATTCAGTAAATAACATCAGAAACGCGAATACTTATATCAAGAGCGCGTAGTTTTTGCTATTATTAGTAGCTAATTTTGATGTGATGGGGCATTTGTGGAACTCTGACGTTTTTTACGTTATAAATAGTCAATTAACCTATTGGCCTAAATTCACGGTGAAATTACGTACCACGAATACTATTAAAATAAGACTAGCTGGACTGTGTAGAATAACGCAAATAGCCAATTACAAAGCAATTTGTCTACCTCTATCTGCCTAATAACGTTTTTAAATTAGACTAGTATCGATCATTAAAGAAAAAAACAACAACATAATAGTCAAGTCGTAATCAGGATGTCGTTGTCATCAATTTAATCTCATTAGAATCATTAGATGTAAGACGATGCTGCCAAATGTATACCACTGGCCTCTTTTGTTGTGCCTTATAAACCAATATCTGCTGTGATTTGATTCTTTTAGGAATCATATTTAATTACAGAACATGTAAACAACAGATTCGAACTTCTGACTTCAAAGTCTTTCGCTCCTTATACTCTGTTTCCACTTTATCACAGCAGGAGAAACGAATCTTACACGAAATACCTGTCATAGTACTTCTAAACTTACTCAAATCCTTCTGGAATATTTTAAAATTATTATTTTTATTATTTTGATTACTGTGATGTGCTTTTGCAGCAAATAAAACAACGTCTAAATAGAAAAAAAACCTCATAGAAAAAACATACAGTTACATCTCTCAAAACAGTAAAAGAAACATAGTTTTACTGGTAAGGCACATCTTATAAAGAATGACACATTTTTAATTAGAAACATTAATATAAAATACTACATATAATATATATATATTAATATAAATAAATTTAAATAAATCCAGAAATGCTTAAGTAAGTTTATACCTTCTTCGTCAAGCCCAGTGGTTCCACTATGCCCGAGATAAAGTGATTTTGCCTCAAGAGTAACCAGAATTAATACCAACGACATTGATATTAATCTTGTGTTGTTTTGCAAATATTGTCATTACGATATGTAGTTCTAAAGGCATTTTGAATTTGTAGGCTGGCCATTTGGATTAGTGGTGTGTAAAACTACGCCATTCCTACAAGGTGTGGTTGTTAGCGCGTCAGTCAACACGTTGGTAGTTATAGCTCTTGACAGGTAGGTATACGTAACGATGGAACAATATTTCGAATCCTTTCAGTTCATTAAATGACAATTAGCAAAGCCTAATCAGATATGAGAGGGGGTAGCTCAGAGGCTCAGTGCGCGGCAAATGACATCTTTCACAAGACAACAGCTTTAATAAATTGCTTGTTGCGTGAACTTTTCTGGGTTTCTAGGGATTCATTTACTTGTTAACATATTTTTTTTAGAAAATCAAATCATTCTAATAAAATTAATTGTCAGAATTGCTGCTGTAGGCAGCTATTCTATTGAGTTTGCACGTTTTCTTTCTTTCTTTCTTTCTTTCTTAAAACGTCAAAATGATGATTTCACGTTCTACGGAAGTCATTTCAATAACCTTTGAGGGGGCTTTGAGGCCATTTAAGGGACCATCTTTTCATTTAATCTGTGGAGGAAATATACTGAAACTCAAGTTAGGAACTGTTGATCATACAGATTTGACGTTTGATTATGGTCATCTCCATGGTGGGGATAGTTTAGGTTTCATATCATTTGGAGGTCATCCAGAGGTCATGCAAGTCATTTTGAGGTTAAAGGCCCAAAACAAATTTGATAGAAAGTGCATGAATGAAGGATCATCCAAAGGACACCGGGCTCAAATAAAAAATGAGTAAAAATACTCGTTATAATGATCTAAAAAACATAAACAAGTAAACAAACATATTCAATTAACGCTATAACAGTTGTTGTTGATTCATGAATATATCACATTAACCGAATTTTACTTTTACTTTCAGATATTTTGCGATTTGCCATACCTTGAACTTCAAAATTTCAACAAAAGCTTGTCGCATCATCATTACTGTGATTTGGATAGGTTCGGCAGCAATAATGGCTCCGTGGGTTGTGTTCTTTAAAGAAGTAAAACACGACTTGCCTGGAAACCAAACAATTTATGGTTGTAACGAAATATGGCCGGACATTAAATATCGACAGGGATATTTTCTTGGTGCTATTTTGCTAACCTGCTACTCTATTCCGCTTATTTTGATCACGATATGTTACACCCTAATTGGTGTCAAGATTTGTCGTAGGAGAGTGCCTGGTGTGCAAGACTCATCGGTCGTAGTAAAAAAATCAAAAATTAAGGTTGTGAAGATGTTAATTGTTGTTGTTGCATTATTTGCGTTCCTATGGCTACCGTTATACGTCATGACTGTAATACTATTATTCAGCCCAGAACCGCACGACGATGAGACTATGGGGAGTATATATGAAATTGCTCCGTGGCTACAGTGGTTAGGCCTGTCTCAATGCTGTGTTAATCCATTGATATACTGTTTATTTAGTAATAAGTACCGCCAGGGATTTAAAGTTTTAATTAAGTGCAAAGACGGTACATATTTTCGTAGAGATTCCTCTAGATCTCACTTCAGAGATAGCGCCGCTGGAACGGTGCGTTCAAATGGCGCTGGAGATTCGACACCAACTGAGAAGAAAAGGTTGTTACATAGGATAAGCAATGGTATAGGAAAAAGCATTCTGAAGCAGCCAAGTATTAACACGGAAGACTCATTTCTCTAATCGCTACATGCTAATGCGATTCATGAAGCACAATGTGGGCTTGACGTGATTATCTGCAAAAGGCTATTACCTGTTTTTTCAGGCTATTACCTGTTTTTTCTTAATGTAATGAAGAAGTGTTCACATGATAGCAGGTTACACGAGTAAAATAGCACAATAATATAAATAAAACACGCAGATTATTGTCGGGATTTGGCAAGTGTTTGCTCATGACATATGTAATTTTCATAATTTAAATTGAGCTCTCACTTATTTTCACTTTATTCTAAAATGCGGCAACGCAATAGCAAAACGCAAGGTAATTAGTACAATTATCGTCGTGATACAGTAGGCATGGGCGATGATACATTTGTTGGAAATAATCCGGGAAATAGTGACTTTACAGTAGGGTACTACAGTTATATCGAGACACTATATTACATGATACTTTCTATGAATTCACTTTCTCGAGGCGTAATATATTTGTTATTTTAGATTCCTGGATGATATAACTTACGATGCTGAGAGATATGTAGAATCAATTTTTAATGAAAATGTGTTACTTAGTGTAGTTTCATATGTAATGTTTAATGTTACGCTTTAGTTGTCAGCCCATAACCGTAGGATGGATCTCAATTTACAGGTTATGCAGCTATTTTCGGTGAGAAGTACTCCCGGGGAGGTACTGTGTGAGATTGCAAAGGAAAATTAGTATTGTTTATTACACGAAATACATGGAATAATTGTAGAATTTGCATCGTAAACGAGTTTTACGAAAGACGGCTGTGTGGTTTGAAACTCAAATTATTTTTCTAAACGTTTTGTTTTACAACATGACTTCTGTGCCTGACACTCGGGCCTTTCTCAGGGATAAATTTGGCAGCCAATTAAGAGTAGAAAGTAACAAAACCTACAGAAATGAATTTTAAAGAACTTGTCATTCATTTCTCAATCTCACCTCCTTTTCACCTTATATAGAGTCTTATTTAATGAAACATTTTTTTTTAATTAAAACTGTACGCTTAACTATCGGGAAAGACCTTTGTAGCCCATCAGTGTACTTTTGTGCGATAACTATGATTAACTACCAGTAGTTAATAAGAGGCATTTAGTCGACATTTTGTCAATATTCTCAATATTTAACTATAATTCATCAAACGTTTAAGCATATAGATAGTTAGTAATACAATTAATTGTATGTAATAAGTAGAGCATAATGCTTACAATCCTGTTTCTCAAGTACAACACTGATGATTGGTCATATGCTGAATTTAATATTTTTAAAACTAGAAAGCAATTCCTGGAAATATTTTCTCAGCCCCACAACACTTCATATATGATGTAATATATAGCGTTTAACTTATTTTTCTTCTTATATAAAATAATGTAATAAAATATGTATTTCAACCATTCTAATTATTCTTAAAATTCTTAAAACAATCAAATCCAGTCTTTGTAAAACCTAATACTATCCACACTGCGCATTACAAACCCGATTACATAATATACCAATTGTGAAAACTATCTAAAACTTAATTATAACAATAAGTCATAACAATGCAACCTGAATGTCAGAGCCTATAAATCTCAGCTTACATCGTTTAAATGTTTCATATTTTATAGTTTCTTACCTCTGAATTCAAATTTTAAATCTTATCGAAACTTCGTTTATATAAACAAAGCTACCACAAATATACAATTTAAGAGGTAAGAAATTATTAAATATGAAATTTTAATCGAAATAGTGATGATTTATAGGCTCTGAAATTTAGGGTGAAACAATGACAACGATTATAGTTGTGCAAAAAAATGTTTCACAGTGGCGACATCTGGTGGATGTATTTTACACTGTCTCGTTTTAAATTTACAATCATTATGGAAAAAAACCCCAGTCCTCCTTAAATGTGCATGCTGCACAATGCTTAACCACAATTGACACGTGCTATCAATATATGCAATGTGATTATTTATTTACAATGGCAATAGCATTTCCTCCTATCATTATTATTATTATTATTATGAGATATGTGAATATTCATGAGGTACTTTGAAATGGGCTAGGATCATTTACTCAACTGAGGGAGTGGACACCAGACCCTGACCTAGTGAACCAAGAACATATAATAGTGTTAAAGTACATCCCACTCTTCCGTGTCATCCTGAAATGTACATGTTACTTTAAAAATGATGAGCTATTTTTATCAGCGTGAGTGATGCAATACCTAACAGGATTTCAGAATTTTTGAATGTCTTGTTTTTTTTGAAAAGTTCAAGTTCCTGTTTTGCAAATCCACTTTATAACTGAAATTCCGTACAGTCTATTGTAGCGCATGATGTGGCCTCAGCGGGTATCAGTCGCAAGTAGGAAAGCTAAATATCTTTTTTACATGTTTCATTGCGTCACACAAAGGATGCAAACGAGGTTCCAGTTCGATATTTAAGCACATGATAAGTAGCAGAAATGATGAGTTCGCGGGCGAACGCAATTATCATTATTTTAGTCAATGACGAAGGAGATAATTAAAGGTCACATTCAAATGAGCAGTGTGATCCAATTGTACTCATCTATGTGGAGCGAATTCGAATGTTTATGGTCGGCAATGGACACTTATATGACGATTTGCGAAACAAGAACTTTCCAAAAACGGTTTATTTGAAATTTAGAATATTGTTAGGTACCATATCACTCACACTGATGAAAATGATTCACCTTTTTTTCTATTTTAAAAAATGTCAAGAATAACATACAAATATCAGAGTGACACGAGATGAGTGGGAAATGATTTTATTGGCACACACTTTTATTCAACCGTTATGTTCGGTAGACAGTGAACAACCAACACGTTTATACTTTTGTACGCCTTTTAGTAAAACAGCTCTTTACAAAGAATATCATCATAAATAACGTTTTACAAGTAGGCCTATGACGGGATTAGCCAGAAATGATACGGGATGGGATTCAAATAGAACTGGAAGGAACAGGATAGAAACAGAACTGTAATGATCAAACCATAGACCGCATACAGGTGTTCAAGTGGTTATATCCTCTTTGACATATGCGAAAACAAATGTCGCGAGGGGATCTCAAAGTTACATTTTCTTATTTTTTGTGCGCCCAATTTATATATATATATATATCTAATGAATTGTTGAAACAGTACTAAAGCATAAACATTGGGGGCAGAACACCGGCCGAAATGAAATGACCAATCGAGAAACACTGAATAATGGCATGGCATGGGAATGAAAACTTGCTTTAGGTAATGAAGGGACTTGAATTTTAAAAAGTACGTGATGGATACATAGCAAATTAGAAACCATTTTTATCGACGTCAGGTATTTGTTAACAATGGCAGAAGTACTAAGAATTCAAAATCGAAAACAACTAGTTCAAGAACACATGCACAACATACATTTTATATGCAACATGTGATTTGAAATAAAAGAACACTTACAAAAGATGTAAAGTATCATACCGGAAAACTGACCTTACCTTCAATACAAGCCCCTATTAACAATAAACATAGGTTCCTTGTTTTTAATATATTTTTTAACCCAGTGAGGACAATTTTAAGATTTCGTATATTGAAAATTCACTTTCTGCTTCATTTAAGAATACGCTAAATAAAAAATCCCTTGAATGGAAACTTGTAAAGTCTGTTTCGGATAAACACGGTACACCTACAATAATTATTGCTGTGTTCATTTGCATTTCGTATTGCATAGCAATATTGTACGTGAATATAGGCGCTCATGTTCCATTTTCAATTAATTTTAGATCGATGTGTGTATATTATTATAGAATCAAGCACACTTAGTTTAAAACGAAAATTAAAAATATCTTTAAATGTATAGCTAAAACTAACACTGAAGGATTTTCTTTTCAACACACGAAGAATTATGAAAAACACCCTTTTAATATATCTACACAAAACTATCATTACTACATCTCTTTGTATTTTTTTATATTTTAGTTACATCTATAGTACCAACTCCTCGGAGATATCTAAACAAATTAATTCAAACACACACACACATCAGCATGAATAGCACTGTTTTAATTAGTATAATACGTCAAACTATCAATATCTTATTAAAAATATCATATCTCAAGGCACAAAAGCGATTTCATCATTTGATAGTTTGTATTTCATAGTATCTACAGTAGCATTAGTAATTCCATAACACGGAACATAAATCTTATCGCCGTCATGGTTTTTAACCAAACTTTTTGTGGTATATTTTGTCGAGATTTGACCAAACAGGAAAAACACAACCTTGCACGGTAAGTGATAAAGAGGTGAGGTATAATGTACGTATTTACACAGTATTTAAACTTTAAAATTTGGTATATGACATTGTGGCAATTAAGTTTATAAGTAAAATGGCGACAATTAGTACGTAAATAATGTGTAGTAGGGCAGCTGCTGACCCTAGTGGTGTAGAGATGGATAATTTATTATTACCGGACAAATTTATAATACTTCACATCATAAGAAATGTAGAGTGTGAACTTGTTAAAAAATCACTGTACTGAGAGTCATCATGGCATTGACTTACCCAGCAGGGTATAGAGGCCTATAGAGACAGATAAAAATATGATGAAATAAATAATGAGAAAATTAAAAAAATAATCGAAACCATTCTTTGAAAAATAATAACAGAATGATCGATAGTTGGAATTAGCCGCAAGAAAAATAGCAGAGATCAAATGTTGCATATACTGGCTATCATCATTGAATACCTGTCACATAGCGACTTATAGCTTCATACCTGATACCTGCCGTACATGACGAACCATGAAGCTAAAAAAGCACATGCTACATGCAGCGCATCACATATGCGATAAAATTTCAAGCCATTTATGCGGCTAATTTAGAGAACTGACTAGAATAGGAATATTTATTTTCAGATATTTTATGTCATTGACAAATTCAAGTAACTCAAAAAGACATTACGTCTTTAAACGAATGATTAAAAGGGCAGTCGCAGAATACTTCATAACATTCAAAGATAAGCCTAATTAATTGCGCGCGCACATGATATCATCGCTAGCTGAAAGGTTATGCAGGAGTACAGAAAAGTTATTATATATATCATTCCCGCTCTAATAGTCGCTCCCATCATAAAAGCAATTTTTTAATGATAGGTTAGATTTTAGAAAATACTGTATAATCGTTTAGTATGCAAAAAAAGTATACTTTATATATACTTATATAGTGAAGCATACTAGTGTCACTGTAGCTGCGAGTGTCCTAGACTAGCTGTACGAAATATGAGCATATAAGCGTATGGGTAGTTGTAAGACATGGCCACCCGCGATACGCAGCCCTGAAATATCAATCAATGCAAGCGTTATCCACCAATTATGCAGTATTATTTGGTATAGCTGCAATGTGGAATAGTTAAAGCACTACATTATCACTCTAATTTTACAAAATTAAAACATTATGCAAAAAATACCTTGAAAGTGTTACGAGTCCGAAGCAGACTAATTGTCATTTCAATAAAAGTTAACTTGTGTCTGTACACCTGGTCTGTATGAGAATGTTTAATTTAACGATCCTAGTCAACATCCAAAGTCACTGGATACAGGACGAGGAATAATTAAATTGTCACTTTAAACGTATAAATAAAGGGATGTTATTTCAAACATGTACTGCCGAGGTTTGCCATTTTGGCAGAATTTTGCATAAATAAAGACATATCCCGGATACAAATAGCCTATTAAGGGATCTTGTGGGCAGTTCAGAGGGGCCCTATTGTTGCTTACAGTTTTACCTGTCTGTCTACTTGCAGTATGTAATGTATAGATTCGTTAGTGTGCAAACCACACCCAATGGAACCCACACCTTAGCGTTTTGTTGTGAATGCAAGCGTTAATCGCTCAGGGAAATGCGTGATTGTTCATTAACAAAACTTAGTGACAGGAAAAAAAATACCACAACAATCATGTAATAACAAGAAAAAAAACATACCGGCTTTACACTTGTGGATCGCTATATCTATTTTGCTATTATTCCAGCTATACTGCACTAGTAATGAATTTAAAAAATCTAGTTTTCTCTAGCCATTATCTGCCAGGCCTGGGAGTCGTGATAGCATCAAACCATGCAGTGCAATAAATTCATTGTTTACTAAACAGTTGACAGGTAATTGTATTATTTCCATACAGCTAGATTAAAATTAAAACATTATTTCTTTGAAATACCTGTTACTTCTAGAATACACAATTGAGATAATAATAAAAAGTTAAAAAATTTAAAAAAAAATAAAAAAATAAATAGATCATCTTCGTTATAGATCACCTTCATGACCGCAATATGTTGATATAATTTTAAAAGATATAGAAAAAATCAGAAATTTAAAACGCATATCTATACTACTTTACGAAAGGTGTCGATTTTTCTCACCCACATTAGGCGCGTATAGTACCTCTTTATGTGTAACTGTGACCGGTAGATTACTTAAGTTCTCGTCTCTTCAGTAATTTTTATCGTCGACGTCATACGTGCCCGGTGCGTAGTTGTACGTTAAACGCCTTCTCAGTGGCGATTCCTATTGTTTAACTCAGAAATTATTTCCGTGCCATAATTCCTAATCTATAATTACCACTAGCTCCTAATCTATATGATATGAGAACTGTACTCGCGAAAATCACGTGGTCCATTTCCAGTTGAATATTTTAATTCCCCCATAATGCACTATACCAAAAAATGTGAAATGTAATTAAGTTGATCACATACATATTTAGTTTCTAGTTTCCAACCTCTGGGCAATCAAAGTTTATCGGTTGATCACATGTACAATTGACTATATTGATGTTTGCTGACCCAGAAGTCACTCTTCACGACGGTGATAGCTTGTCACAAGGTACCCCAGTATCTGACTCTGGACATGCATTGCTGAATTTGGTATTCATTATTTATGGGAATTTTTGCTTGACTCGAAACAATTGACTGAAGTGGTAATATTTATGTAAATGCTATTTCGGTGAATAGATTAATTTTATTATTCCACTAAGTCATTAATAATGCCTGGGACTAATATAATTAACTTAGACATATTAGTCCCAGATAATGCTTACATTTGAGTGAACATGAGACATCCTCCTTAACGGATAACTAATTTATTATACGTTTTAGTCGCATTGGTTATCAGTAACCACAGGTGGTGTTGCCGTGGTGTTGTCAGCTGAAATAATCATAGGGTATATTGTATTTAAAGCAAAATCATGCTGTGTGGTTATGAGGTTATATCACTTAAACATGAAGTTTAACACAAAAAAAAGCACATGTAGGTCATATACGGTTGGATAGTTTTTCTGTCAATTGTGTACAATTATATAAAAAATTAAATACAAATCCGGTATGTAAGTGCTTTACCAACCGCTGACAGTTGATTGCATACTTCAGATTGACTCGCCTAGCATAAATATGACCTACGGTAAGTTTGGTCTGAACATTTTGATTAGTAATTATTGTGTGGAACAAGATTACCAATGTATATTTTTATATATGTCGACATAGTTGGCGTAACGACACAATTATCGCTAACAACATTTCGAATACAACTCATCATTTTGAACTATAGAACGCCTGCCTGATTAACTAACAACGAATTCAGGACATTTCAATAGTTTTGATTAAAGACAAAAGTGATAACACGTTTTTAGAAAATGCCCAGCTTGTAGGAAAATAAAACACAAGGAGATGGAATTGATTATTGCAGGGATTCATGTAAGTGACGACTTTAAAAAATATATTGATGGGAGTACCCTCGCTTTGTTGTAAATTATAGATATTTTTAGCATTCATACTGTAATATATATAAATGAGCACAATTTATGAGTTTCAATTTATTTAATTTGTATTAAATCTTTATTATCTATAATCAACTATATAAAACATGCTGGTATATCCAATCAGTGCAACGCATACTCTTAAGATAACTACTACCTCGGTATTTATAGCAATACAACCTAGCAGGAGACTGGAAAAAATTATTCTTGGGAAGGTAATTAGACGGAACGAAATGTGCTTCATAACATTAGAGAAACGTTACAAGGCCCCACGTATCGAACATGCAGTATGTTTTACATGTTACATTGTTATTATAGTAAACAATTATAAGTAACTATAAGTATGATATAAAAATAGAACACAATGCGGGCTGTTGACGTGAAAATCAGATAACATAATAAGAAATGCAGCATAAAAGATGTTATCGTTCAATCTTTAAGCATGTGGCTAGTAAATATTAACCAATACTAGTACAACATACCATTATATGTATACGTGGGGTAGTTTGTGGTCAGCAAGAGGACGAGTACTCTGTCCAGTGTGTTCAATAGATAATATATAATGGATTATGGGGTCGTATCTGTAAACGTAAGTTGTGACTTATAACATGTTTAGTGATGTTCGTTATAAAACCAGAATATGAGTATACACGAATATTTCATGATATTAAATGGACAGATATATCCGATTCTGTGTAGTTTCGTTTCATCCTGCTAGTCGTCATGATTCCCGTTCGAATCATAAGCTGAACTTTATTCGTCCTCATTAAGCAGTTACTGACGGGATGTACTCACTGACAATCCTACTAATTGCTTTGGAACCTTCTATGTATTATTTATGTTATTTGTTTACAGATAAAACAGTTAAGCTGGAATCGGCACTGATATGCAGCAATATTCATTTGCTGATGGAATAAGTACAAGCTAACAGAATTGCATATCTGATGATCATTTCGAAGATCAAGACTGGTACATGTTTGTTTGACATTTCAATTTATACCGGGAACCTATATCAAAATATTTTGTCCCTTATATATTACCTAGATTAAGTTCGTGTATCCATTTATAATTAATGCATTGATGCAATAATTGCAAAGTCATTATTCAACTAATTTCGTCGGCATCTTCGTACAACAAGTATATATAAAGGAACAAAGCTAAATTAAAAGGATATATTGGATTTCAAATGATTGAAGATGACTAAAACATACACAACTTGAAAAGCCATCTCCACTTCAATGCTAGAAACAGAGAAGATACAGCTTCCATGGAAACGGAGTACCGAAGTGCATAAACTGTTGAATGTAGTATGATTTCATTCGTTGAACATTACAGGATAAGATTTTATTCATTATGTCAAACAGTGATTTTAACAAGGCACAGTACTTCTTAGGTGAACCGATGGAAAACGTAACTGCTCTTACAACTTATGCTTCATACAGCACAGGAGAGAACTACACACGATATGAAACGTTTAGCAAACCCATACATGTTATGGTTTTATTGTGTGCGGCATACGCAGCAGTATTTATATTGGCGATAATGGGTAACTGTATGGTGATTGGAGTCGTGTACAGGAACACGTCCATGCACAGTGTTACAAACTATTTATTGGTTAATCTAGCGGTTGCTGACATTTTAGTTTCTGTTGTGTGCTTGCCAGTCACTTTGGTTTACAACTTATTTACAAGTAAGTAAAACTATTTTATTTCCAATTAGCTATTTTCTTTACAATTAATGTGATAAAGTTCGATTCACTATCGAGTGGTAAAAAAGGAGGAATCCCTGAGTATCTTAACTAAACGGGGATATTCAGTTGCTGCGTTTCACGAAAATCTCAGCAAATTAAATCTCTCTCTCGTTTCTCTATTTTACTTTCTTACCCATCGATTTTGTGCCATTGTTCACCTCACAATATATAAAAGGGAATTTAAAGATTACATCTATCAGATATTAATGAAAAACTGTATTGAGTTGTTGAATTAATTGGGTTACGCAGATCTTCTTTAAAATGTTAACATACCATATCAGAAAGTCAACAAAGCCTAATTAAACCCACGAATCAATGTGGGTATGCTTGCGAATTGCACCTTAAGACTTATTGTTGCCAGTTACATAAACCTTAAACCCATATGTTAACCTGCACTCCATAATCGGACTCCGTTGCACATTTTCAAAAGCAATATAAAACTTACTTTCAGAATATTTTAATATGCAAAAAAAGCTATGTTTTTATTTGTACAACTCCTACAGCAAATATGATTTAAAAAAACTCTCGCAATACAAATAAAAATGACACGTTATCATGGGTTGCATTGGTATGATGTTTTTTCCTCATGAAATATTAATGAGTAGTAATAAATTGCTATTGAAATGATATAATGTTACCGATTGGTTCTCTGTATACACATTCTTCCGTGCGATTGGATGTAATATATAATTATCCAAACCTTTTAGTACTAATAAGGCAAAAAAATGAACTAAAAAACACTATTTTTTTAAAACTTCCTTGTTGATCAATTATTACAGAGAACTACAGATGATAACAAATGTTTCTACTTGATATAATCTTTTGATATTTTTTTTTATTAGAAATTCGTAAACAATGGGTTTTGCATAAACATGTTATACACATGTAGTCCGCTAGTGTGTATTTCGGGTTGACTAGACATTGCACAACTACTTGTATCACGCGTTCTAAATCACTGAAGAGATAAATAGTACAATCTTTCTTCATTTAAAAAATCTTAAAAATGAAATTATGTTTCAATGTCTTAGTTGGATTGGCTGCTATAACAGAACTAATTTTAAAATAAGTTGAAAGATTGGAAATTGGACGGGTTGATGGTCAGTAAACATGAATAGGGTAAATAAGGTGTGCTTTGGCCATTTCTTCGTCTGATATACCCAAATTATTATCTTGTCCCATCTTATGTATGTGTTTAAACTTAACTGACCTTGAATCTTGAAGCTATACATATTCATTTTGATAAGTTATCATTTTTATTGTAACTATTTTTTTCTTCATGTAAATTCAATGAACCTTGTATAGATTAACCAAAATGTTTGAATATTACATGTGCTTAATATAAAGCCTGTCTTATGTGTGCGTTAACAAATAATTCAAGTTATCACCAGTAATAAAAAAATTTAAAAAAACACATCGTGGTAATAAAATATCATAGGGAAGCGATATAATTTCCATGAAATCATCCATTATCTATTTAAATGGGTCATGAAAAGATAGTATAACAAGTAAATAGATACATAAAAACCTTATTAAAAAAGCACCTAGTTAGATTTGGTATATTTTTAAGGTAACATAATATTATGAGCGTCATAGTTCTGTTCATATTTCATTATAACACCACATGTTAAGTGTTGGTTTAATTAAATTAGCAATCCAGTCGTGTTTTTTAGCAATTACAAGCTATTTAAAAAAACTTGTAAACTTTATCAGCCACATGAAAATTACTGAAAAGGTATAAGAGAATTGAAAATGTGTTAGCTTTACTCAAGCTTGGAGTAATTATGTTGTCACCCAATTCAAGTGGGTTGATCATGAAATAGCTGATATTCCAAAATGTTGCTGTTTTTATAAAAATATGCCTAGTACATGCATGTCCAAATCTAATTATTACATTTGAAAACTACTTTGCAGGCTGGCCATTTGGATCAGTGGTGTGTAAGACCGTTCCTTTCCTTCAAGGTGTGGTTGTTAGTGCATCAGTCAACACGCTGGCCGTGATTGCTCTAGATAGGTAAGTAATGGCGAAATGGGAAATATACCGCCGCGTTCCATAATTCGCAACATACAGTATGGCTAGGATGTATAAACTCTAAGTATGGTATTAGTATTTCAGGGTGTGTCCAGCTGTTGTGCCTTAACCGTGATGCTTATAAAAGGTCCCACTTGTCTGTATACGAGATTGGCTAACACAATATTTAGATATTAATCTCATTTTTCTAAGGACATTATTACTTCGTTTTGGTATAAGACACTGGTAGATACACTGGTACACTTATTTTTTTTCTTTCTTTCGTCATTTTATTGTGTTTTTATCGTTAGGTATTTTTCCATCAATCTAGTCTGTATTTTTTTGTCATCTAAACGTATCTCTTTTTGTTATATACCTAAATAAATCAAATTATAAAAAACAAACGCCTTTATTTCGCTGGTATACAAAAAGGAGTACTTAAACTATATAATGAGTTTTTTCTCTCTTTTCCTTTGAAGTTAGCCATGGTGTTCAATTTTTATTTAAGTGTGGATGTAATTTCGCTCAAAATGACAAAAATCAGGGTTTATGGCTTTCTTATACAGAAATAAGATTCTTTTGTACCGGGCACTTGCTAACTCCCAGTTCGGCTTCCACATTTTCTCACCAGGTGGTCTACAATACGGCATAGCAGAAATATTTGGTAATGCCAGCACGATAATCAAGTGTAGACTAGAGACATATCTATATTGATTTATGACTAGAAGAAAACTTCATTGGAACGTCTAATATAATTATTACAAAAAGATGTATTACCATTGAAGCTAATGGGAAATGAATTGAATGTGTTCTTATACTATATATATATTAGTCTAAGTTTAGACCCTTGTTGTATTTTTAAATTCATTTTTGTTAAAAATTGAGTTTAAATCCCTATATAA
>JAOXYB010023081.1:0-16701 GCA_028565635.1 Phoronis ovalis | reverse complement strand
ATCTGAATCTGGTTCTGACTTTACGTTGAATCTGGTTCTGAATCTGAATCTGAATCTGGTTCTCACTTTACGTACGTAATTATGTAGTGTGCGCGCTTTCGTTGAGACGAGATTTCCTTTCCGATGAATAAACAAAGTAAATAAACGAAGCTAGAAGAGAAGGGAAGACAAAACTGCAAGGTATGATTTTATTTATCTGCACGCATGTAAGATTTGTTCTTTTGCAAAACTACAGCATGTATAGTATAATTTTTTGAAATCCACACTACAGTTTTGACTGTTTAACTTTGCCTACTAGTTCTTATAATAGGCCCGATATCAGATATCTATTATTAAGACTAGACATGGCAGTACACAAATTATTAGTCTACGCTTTTGTTTTTGAAATTTTATTATACGACATAGCTTTTTGAAATTATTTAGCAAAGTAAATACCTTGACGTATTTTAGTGTGTATTGGGAAGATACATGTAACAATATGGATAGGAAGTAGTAAAGTAATGGATACAGGATTAGCTCCTCCCCATGCAGTCCAAGATACGTGATCCTACATATATGTATAGTCCATAATACATAAACCTAACCGTTTGTTGTGTTCTCAGACTACGTGTTTTGTGGTTAATGCAACAATTACGCATTCACATTCGTTTTGGTTATGCTTTGTGTGGGGTTAATCAGAAATTTACTTACGATCAAATTCATTGAGTTTAGTTTTAATACAAAATTATAATGCTCGTGGGATCTACGGTATATAAATCACAAGTTACATCTTCAAACAAATGGAATACCGGAAAACGGCTTGAGGAAGAAAAAAATACTTGCATAGGATATGATGGTTCCAAACTAGTCCTGGGTAAATGACCCTATTATGGTGATCTGTGGCCTGTCGTAGGGTCATAACCAATATAATGTTAAAATAGTTAAACATCGACTCATATTGTGCGTAAAAACAGGAAAGATGTCAAATTATAAATAATATATTAGTTTTCTTTTCAGAGGACTGATGATTGATGCTGTCGAAATGTCGGACTTTAAGAACCATAGAATGATCTCCCGTGCAACCTTCCTTATCGAATCAGAATATAGAAGAATATTAGCCTGAATTGATTGTAAAATTGTAAAAACGTACAGTGATTATACAAGTGATCAGTTGTAACGTAACGGTCTGTTAATGATGTTTATATTGTCTTTTATTACATGTGCTTGATCCAATTACCCCAAAACACTTATATACAAGCAAAATGATGTGTTGACTTATTACGAATCGCTCTAAAAAGTAAAATCTTAGAAATAGTATTTATACGGTATGTTAATTTGCACGCGCTTATAATTTTCTGTTGTTGATTCGTTTATGTTATCGTTTATGCTACTTGTATAGCATCGGCTTCGCGGCTGCTTTTTTACTTCATGGTTGATATCTACTAAGTTTTTATTTTATATTTCTAGTTGTCTAATAACTTAACACTTGACTAATTAACTCACTGTACCATCATACCTGCATCACTTAGCTGGACGTTAATGACTCCCACCTGATGACCCCTTTGAAAGGAGTCATCAGAGCGAGTCACTGGGGGACACTACTTAATTTTGTCGAGGGAGTCATAATGGTACGGCTAGCAGTAAGTGACTCCTATGGGCCTTTTCACTGCTGGTAGTAAATGAGTCCTGGGAGTCATTCATTGCTGGCAGAAGATGACTCCTGGGACTTACTTACTGCTGGCAATAAGCGACTCCAAGGGAGTCGTTTATTTCCAGGGAGGGTCTTGTAAATCCAGGATATGGATGAAGGGAGTCATCAGGAACCAAATTCTAGTCACCATGGATTAGCTACAACATGGGGTCTTAGAAAACTGCTACACCGGTGTCATTGCGCGTTTTTAAAAATTAACGATACTCTCATAATTTGTTATGGCGACATTGCTAATGTCGAAAATAATCTTTGATTGTCTATTACTAAATGTTTTAAAACAGTGTCCCTAAACACCAAATTGGTGTATATAACGGAAGTTACTATTTTGATTTTAAAAAAATATTCATAACATAGTATGGGGTATCGCTCACTTCTTGAAAGCGTACAGTAGCAGTAATTATAAACTTAATTTAGTATGGCCAGAGTACGGACGGGGAACACCAGAGTACGATTGTAATTTTTGAATAAAGCATAATCCCCTTATCCCGATCTTCTTCACGGTAAAAAATCAACTATAACCGTAACCCTTTGGCTAGCCCCGCAGCATATGAATATAAACAATAGATCAATATACGATATATGACTAGAGGTGTGGTAAATAATTAACGTTTTACAAATTGTTGCTGTAAGAATGGTTACTTATTTTAAAATGTGCATCATTTACCGCATATTTGAAGACATTTGTATGCCTCCGTTTTTTACATAAGAGTGAGCTACAATTGTTTTTTCAATTTGGTATAGTCATGTAACGTGGATAAGCTTTTATAATATTTCGAGTACAAGTAATTTCAAACAGTAAGAAAGCCAAACAACGAAAATGCTGTAATGTGCTATTAACGTACAGAATAGTGGCGATAATGTTGAAGATATCATTTTTAGCGACAACTCCTCAATATGGCTCGACATTTGATCAACATGGTGCTCTCTACAAGGATTGGTAAATTACTTTTTTCTTAAAATAAGTTTACTAAACTAATGTAACTAAGGAGACTTAGAGGATTACCTAAATGCACCGAAATGTGAAATTGGATTTTATAAATCATGTCAATAACGTGAGAGATATACTTAAAGAAATCTCGGGGTTCTTATCCTCCGTGCTTATCGCTTTCATGCACTAATTTGCCTCATGATGGTTGATGGGCTGATCGCCATCATCCAAAAGTAAGGTCTTAAATATTAAAATATATTCTATATAACATATGCGAGTAGATATCTAGCCCTTTGAGCGTCATCCGGTAGACGGCGGTACTATAGCGGTCAAAGGTCATATGTCACGATCTTTGCGCAAACGGAAACATTTTAATACCCGCCAATTTTAACGGTTTTCTCGCACATATTATGACGGTTTTAAAAACCGTTGGATTTTGGTGCCAATTTTTCAATTGTTTATAATTTCCGTTACATTAAAGCTAGAACAATGAAATGTGATTCGTAATTTAAGTGTTGCTATGGTTTTTTTGAAGTACATATCAGTAACATCATATTACCACCAGGTGGCGTGTTTTGGTGCCATTTCTTATTTTAAGAATAACTTATGTTGTATTAACGGCTCCTTATTGAAATTTAGTATGCAGAGTAATACAACCATTTTTTATCCAATTATGACATCAGTATTATCATATTTCCACTTAATTTGCCAATAACTTATGTTGTATCAATGCTACATTATTGAAATTTGATATGTACAATAATGTCACCATTATCTTTCAAATTATGACACCGTTATTACTATAGTATCCCCAGTGATAATTTACAGAATAACAGCTGTTACTCGGCAATGGTTATAGGCAAGACTGGACAAGTATGATGTTAACGTTAAGACATATTTTGTATGTTGACCAATCATCACTCATAATTACAGGATGTGATAAGTGTTATATAGCAGTAAATGATAACTTGCAAAGATTTCCATCCAGTGAATATACATGACTTTATTAGCGCAATAAGGTATAATGATTCTATGGCTTTTGTCATACATTATGTTTTTTTTTATTACAGTGCTTAAGTAAATGTTTTATTCTTACTATACGTATCTACGGCCTACACCGGAGGAGGCGGAGGAAGAGGCGGAGGAAGAGGCGGCGGCGCAGGAGGAGGAGGAGGCGGCGGAGGTGGTGGTGTTGGCGACATTATATTAATTGTCATAAGCGGTATTTTTGCTATAAATAAATGTTCAGTTTGTGTTTTTATTCATTCCAACGGACAACTCTGATATATCAACATGTAATTTCAATGTGATAGATGTGAAAATGTGTTCACTGGAAAGGATAACCTGACAAGCCATTACAAGGTACACGATCGAAATCAAGCACCATTTATTACTGAACCAGCAGTATTAAGTCAGAACAAGGATGACTGTGCTAATTTACGCCATCCTTTCACATGCTGATTGTAGCCGGAGTAACGGGGTTCGGTAAAATTGTATGGGTACAGAAGTTGTTAACACATGCGCAAGAGACTATTAAACCAGCACCTCAGAGGATCGAGTGGTACTATTCTCAATGGCAGATTTCCTACGAACAGATGCAACGAAGCATACCTAACATTACTTTCATTAAAGGAATACCATACAATATTGAAGAAGACAGTTATTTTGATCCTCGGCAAAATAATCTCGTAGTCATTGATGATCTAGTGATAGAAACAGGGAATGATAAGCGCATCTCCACTCTTTTTACTAGATGAAGTCGTCATCGCAATATTTCCGTCATTCTTTTAATACAGAACTTGTATTATCAAGGTAAAGAGAATAGAACAATTAATTTAAACACCCACTACATGGTATTATTCAATAATTCTCGCGATCAGCAACAGATTGCTGTTTTAGCAAGGCAAATGTACCCGAGAACTCCTGACAAATTTCTGAGATTTTACGAAAATGCAACCAAGCGAGCTCATTGATATTTACTAATTGATAACAAACCAGACACTCCGGAGACCAGTAGACTTAGAACTAATATTCTTCCTGGGGAGAATGAACTGATGACACATGAAAAACGGTTTGCAATGGATTAGATGTAAGCTATGGCTCGATACCCTATTATCCACCCTGGGTACCAAACATTTAACCTCGAACGAAATCAGACATGAGACACAAATGCATCGTACACTAAACAGATACGACTTGTCACCCGGAGAAAGAAAAGTAATTTACAACCAACAAAAACACTATTTAAATACTCTTCAAAAACAAGCAACAATTGCGAGGATACATTCGAATTAAACAATACCAGGCAGACCCACAAGAACTTTTTACCCCAATAAGACAAGTAGTTGAGGATGAACCTGCATAATTCGTTAACAACCTGGCAAGAACAGGAAAGTACGTTAGACACGCCTGTACCACAAGCACCACGTAACCTCTAACTGACCCACCTACTTATAGCCAAAGTAAAAGTATGGAGGAACATCTGCAGCAATTTAACACACCCTTTGCAGATAGCGATGAAACGAGTTTGTCAGAATGAAAAGAGGAGGATGAAGAAATGATATCAGAAGAACCCTTTCCAAAGTTTCCATCAAGTGCGCTACACGAAACAATTGCAAGATTGAAATATAAACTTCGAAGGAGAAATCCAATCAGCGGTGACGCTTCGCCCGAAATGTACTCCACCAGCGAGGAATCGTATGCATCACCCCTCTTACTAGATGTACGTCCAAAATATAAAACATTTGAACGTAGTCCATATGAACTGTGAAGTAAAAAGGATGCATCAAAAGAGGATGATTTATTGCAGTTTGAATTCGATAGATATTGGATAGAGCAAACGATTCGAATAAAGTGAAGCAACAAAAGTATGTCCTTGCGGCAGAACGGTTCAGAAAAGCCACTTTAACAGAAGATGAGCAGATCTTCATAGCATTGTTATTCACCAATGCCACCACCACCACCTCCTCCTCCTCATTTGACCTTTGGTAGCGCCGTCTACCGGAATACGCTCAACGGACCCCATTCCTACTTATGCGATACCATCAACAATAGTCGCATGAGAATTGGTGATGGCTTACTTTTAACACTTTTTAAAAAAATATTGTTGTTACTCTTTGTATTTATTTCGAAAGTCTGTAGTAAACCCAGTCTTATGATACCTGCAAGAGAAAAACTCATATTCTAAGTAATCAAGAAGGCTCCTTGCACTAATGGTATCTGAAATCTGAAAACAATGAAAAATCAATCGCATTAACCACTAAGCCACGAAGTCTTGAGATGTTGACCACTTATTTGTTATCCCTTTTGTCACGTATCTGCACTAATAATTCAAAATGATATTAACCTTACCCTAACCCTAGACTTAATCCTTCCCTAAATATAATAGTGAAGCATATATTTGAACCTAGTTACAGGAAGCATATATTTGAGCATATAAATACAGGGATCAAATACATCATAGTATTATTGCCTTAGAAAATATTCTGTACAGCATAGAATCATTGCAGAGGATACCATCAGCCATACTTATTGAAGATGGAGTAGAAACCATCATCCTTATTTATTGAGTGATGGAATTCGCATCAGGTGACTTATCTCTTGAAAGGCAAACCCAACTGCTTAAAACGCACGGTTGACTGACAATATGGCTTCACTGTGGCAATGTTGTATAATTCCTTTATTTCAATAAAGAAAGATACATCATTTACGACGCGCGTGCTATTACTATCCAGTGCACACGCACATCTTCATTCGTGCATGTGTTATTCTAAAATTAAAAACGACGCAGGAAATCCCTGTAACTGAAATAATTATACGTCCATTACACGCCTCACTAATCGTTTTATACATCTTTACCTGAAAATAGTGATCGGCAAAAACATTATAAGGGAATGATGCAAAAGCGCACGAAATCCAATACAACGATGTTATTAACAGTCACCTAAAACAATTATGCATCGAAATAAATATCGATATATGAGCAGGTATGTATTTGTATTTCAGGATATGCTTGCAAGAATCCACTATGATGCATTTAGAGTTTACAATAACCGTCGAAGGAAATATTGGTTCGGGAATGAATGGACACGGATTTGAATGCATGGATAAAGGACTCGGATTTGAGTTTGCATTTTGTAAACCATGTGAACTAGGATTCTATGGTGAAGGGATTGACATTGTTCTAACAGAAGAGTACACAGGATCATGTAAACCTGCTCCTAGAGGTACATATATTAACAAGGATAAGCATACATTGTGTTCAAGCACCAACTTGTTTACTTTTTGCATTTTGAACTTTTTAATATGATGAATTTAGATAGTTAGAAAAAACGAAATTTTAACTGCATTTTATTTCATGAAAATATTAAACTCCAAAGCATCATTATTTGCAAGCCACTATTCATTCCATAATAAAATTTATGTAACATTGATTAAAATAATATTGTTAAGGGGCTACTTAGATTACACTCTATGAACTGTTTTGCTCCCAAGAATAGAAAAGCGGGGATATGTACATTGAATCCACCATTTCGCGTACACGCGACCAATTCCATGAAATAATTTAAACCGATATCAACTAGAAGTATCACACATGCTTAGCCATGCATACATAGTAAGCTGTGCCTTTAAGACTAAGCTATACCCTCTTGCATGTTTAGATAAAAATCCATCGATAATCCGCATTACATATTTTTTCACACAAATTAGAGATTTTATGAAACATCAATATACAACCTATGTCATATTGGAATAGTTAAACTATTGAGTGCAATGTCTGAAATTTAATTAGAGTTTAATGACACCCTATACAAAGCATTAGGCACACACCCTATGTGAAAACCCGTTAGATCAAAATGCGTGCTAATTATATTTTTAGCAAGTAAACGATACTTCCATACTTTCTGACGGCCAGTTATACCAGGGAGTTTGGTTATATAATCAATTTAGTTTTTTAACAAACTTTTTCAAACATTAATAATTCATTGATTAATCACGGTATTTACAATCTGGCCATGATAAATAATAGAAGCATTGTGTACTTCTTAATGTCGCAGTTAGCTCGAATTTAGTTAAGCTGGATTTCCTAGTACGATGTCTTTAGATCTAGGGTGTCATAAAACGTAAATTTCAAACGTTGCAGTTAAATGTGTCTTTAAAAAATCACCACGACGTAGCGTGAATGGTAAAGTTTCAGAAAATATTTATTTTCTGTGAAATACATATAATGCGGATTATTTAAAAAGTAACGAGGGTCTAAAACTAAACCAGTAAATGGTTACAATTGCTGTTAAACTGTAGCCTTTATTGCTTTCTCATTTGATTACCAATTTATGATCAAATCTCGATCTTGAAAATGTATAAAACTAATATTAATAACATATGGTTTTACAATATGGGTACAGGAAATAAGCTGCGAGCTGCCATGTTCAAGGGATCGCGATCGTCTGATGTTTTTTCAATCCATTTTTTGCAATCTGTAACGGTTTAAAGATTCTTTAAAAACATGATTCTATGCTTTTTAATTTTTTTTTTAAATGTTTCATGTTAATTTTAAAATTAATATCTGCTAGTTAATACTGTCACCTATTTTTACTTACTTTATTAAATTATATTTTGTTGAATTGATTGATCAGGAAGCCCAGTAAATAATTGTCGTTAACAACAATAGAACATACAGTATACATGTAGCTAGCAATAAATGAAAGCCAAAGATCAGTTAATCATTAAAATACTGAAAAATTGAACAAAACAGGTTGCTATTCCCATCACTATGTAATAGTAAAAGGGCATATAGCCGTAGGATATGCGGCGTCGTCGGCGTGGCCGTATGTAACCTTTTTTTGTCTTGCTATAACGGCTTCAGCATTCGTCAGACCATCTTCGTATTTGGTACTGGGTAAGTAAAGGTCACAGCACGGGTCGGATATAATGTTGACCTCGATTACTTCCAACATGGCCGATTGGCGGCCATGTTTGTACCCGAGAGTGCACCTCACGTTGCGACCATTTAGGGAAATACCAAACGTTGACTTGACGATTCGAAGCTGGATTCACGAAGACCATTGATCGGTGGGCGTATTAGGCTAGGTGACATTTCAAAATGACCTTGAAAAGTAGGTCAAATGTCGACACGAATCTTTGACAATTTTTGTTGCGCATTACACTTTCTTTGTCGCGCAATAACTGCTTCAGTTTTTATCCGATCAGCATTATATTTGGTGCATGATAAATACAGATCACAATACAGATTGTCTGTCATTTCGACATGGCTGACTTTCAAGATGGCCGGTTGGCCGGTTGGCGGCCATGTTTGTTCTCGATGTTAGCTCGCAATAATAGCTACATATTTGGCACAGGATAAATATTGATCAAAGTACACTTAGTGAATAATATTCACTCTGATTACTTCCAACATGGCCGACTGGCGGCCATGTTTGTACCCGAGAGTTCACGTTACGCTGCGCCCATTTTGGGAAAGACGAAGCGATGACTGGACGATTAGAAGGTGGATTCACTTAGCCATAAGTTGGTGGGATCATTAGACCAGGCCACATTTCAAAATGTACTTGAGAAGTAGGTTAAATGCCTATGTGAATCTTCGACATTTTTTGTGCGTAATACTTTCTTTGTCGCGCAATAACTGCTTCAGTTTTTATCTGATCAACTTTATGCTTGGTACAGTGTAAATACAGGTCAAAATGCAGATCGTGTGTAATTTCCAAATGGATCAGTTCAAGATGGCCGACTGGCGGCCATGTTTTTTCCCGATAGTGCACGTTACGTTGCGACCATTTCGGGAAAGACGAAGCCGTGACTGGACGATTGGAAGGTGGATTCCTGAAGCCCATAGGGTGGTGGGCGTACTTAGCCAGATGATATTTCAAAGTGACCTTGAGAAGTAGGTCAAATTTCGATAAGAATCTTCGACATTTTTCATTTGCGTAACACTTTACTTATCTTGCGATGACTGCTTCTGTTTTTATCTTATCAGCTTTATATTTGGTACGGGCTACTAAATACAGGTCAAACTGCAGATCGTCTGTAATTTCGACATGGATCACATTCAAGATGGCCGACTGGCGGCCATGTTTGTTCTCGAAATGTTAGCTCGCAATAATAGCTTTAGTTTTTGTTAAATCATCTTCATATTTGGTACAGGATAAATACTTGTCAAAGTACATGTCGGGTATAAGTTTGATCCCGATTACTTCCAACATGGCCGATTGGCGGCCATGTTTGTACCCGAGAGTGCACGTTATATTACGCCCATTTTTGGAAAGACGAAGCGATGACTGGACGATTCAAAATGACCTTGAGAAGTAGGTCAAATGCCGATGCGAATCTTCGATATTTTTTGTGCGTAACACTTTCTTTGTCGCGCAATAATTGCTTCGGTTTTTATCTGGTCAGCTTTATATTTGGTACAGGGTAAATACAGCTCAAAATGCAGACCGTCTGTAATATTGACGTGAATCACTTTCAAAATGGCCAATTGGTGAGATCGTTCCCGAGAGTGCATGTTACGTTGCTCCCGTTCCGGGATAGACGAAGCGATGACTCGAGTATTCGAAGGTGGATTCATGAAGGCTATAGGTTGATGGACGTATTAGGCCAGGTGACCTTTCAAAGTGACCTTGAAAAGTAGGTCAAATTCCGATACGAATCTTCGACATTTTTCCTTCGACATAGGTTGGTAGGTGTATTAGGCCAGGTGACATAGATGGCTTTACAACTAAAGAAACTACATCATATGATGGACTTCTGTCTGCACCCGCATACCTCCTGATTAAAATTAGATGGTAACGACCCGTTTCGGATGTTCCCTCGTCACTTGAGTCATATGTTCTTGTTTTATAAAGTGTCGTTTGATGTTATATTACTTATCGTTTTAGGTGGCTTTTATCAAAATAAAATAGGACAAACAAATGTAGAAAAATGTTATCCTGGAACGTTTGTTTTAAATGGTACAGGAAAATCAATTGCCGACTGCGAAGTATGTCCTTCAGGCACTAACACCTCAAGATCTGCCGATTATAGGGCCTGCTTCTGCATGGAAAACTTTCATAGAACTAACAGGTACATCTAAGAGTTTCACAAAGGCACCTACAGGCGCGCATGCACACACTCATACAAAACACACATGCACACATACACACAAACACATAAACACAAAATAACAAACATCCATACATGCACGCACACATACATACACAAGCACACTTTAGACACACGTGCAACACATGTTTTAATTTATAACCACGACATTGTAACTACTTGCTGACAGACTGTAATTCGCATGGTATTATCTATGCTGAGACATATCTGTACACGGAGAAAATCAATAATCCATCTAGGATAAGGTATAATATACCAAGAATCCTGACAATGATAGATTTGAAAAAGCATTTGACCGATTATAATGGTGATTTATACACGAATGTTTACACTATTTCAACTTTGGAAAAAATTTCAAACATTGGATAAAAGTCTGTTATACAGATATTGAAAGTTGCATAATAAATAATGGCTGGTCCTCTGGCTTCTTTAAATTGAGCAGAGGTGTTAGGCAAGGGTGTCCACTATCTCCTTAACTCTTTATATTATGTATTGAAATCTTGCCATTAGAATACGAGGTAGCACTGAAGTAAAAGGTACACCAATTGCTAACCAATAATTTAAAGTAAGTATATATGCTGATGGCTGTACGTTGATAGTGGTTCTCTTTCTATATATTGGGTAGGTTTCGCCTGTGCTCAGGTCTGAAAGTCAATAATGACAAAACCCAGATATTAAAAATAGGTTCTCCGAGATATTCCAATACTATGTTCCAACGGGAACGCGAGGTGAGATGGAATTCAACAAAAGTAAGGATATTAGGAGCTATAATCACTACCAACACAGAACAATTGGAACATTTGAACTACACTCCAAAACTGGAAGAAATACGCACTACACTTAACACATGGGCAAAGAGGAAACTCACTCTTATAGGGAAAATTACTGTAATTAAAACCTTTGCATTACCCAAGGTATAGTATTTTTATTATCTATATTACCCAATCCATCGGAGGTCTTCATTAAGGAAGTGAACAAATTATGTTACGGATTCATATGGGAGTAAAGGCCGGATACAGTTGCTAGGACCACTCTGATGCTATCATTTGATAGAGGATGGTTAAACATGATTGACATATTTTCCTTTTGCCATGCTATAAAAGCAAGCTGGATAAAACGTTGGCATTTAGCCGGAAATAAAAGCAAAGCGCAGGTCCTTCTTAATTATTATCTCAGAAATATAAAGATACCAAACATGTGGGAGCACAATCTAAAACCAAACGAAACCATAATAGCTAAAAATAAACAAAACTTTTATTAAAGAAGTGCTAACAGCATGGTGTAATTATAACACAAACGGTCCAGACACAACAGAAGAAATTCTAAAACAAAACATTTGGCATAATTTCAGCATCCGCATTCATAATAAATCAGTATACTATGCAGAATGGAATAAGGCAGGTCTGAACAAAGTATTTGATCTATTTGATAACACTAGCAAAAATAACATAACTTACAAAATGTTTTGCCAAAAATTCCAATTAAGAGTAAATTATTTAAAAGTCTATGGAGTAATAACAGTATTCCACGAAAGTGGAAATGCCATTTTTCTAAAATCGTGTGTAACAATACTATAAGAGCTCTAATAGACCAACCAAACGAGAAATTAGGAAAAATACCAGCATGCAGTACAATATACAAACACCTTATTATAACAAAAAATTGACAAAAAGCCAAATTAAATGGAACAAAAACATCAAAACTGAGATAACACAAGAGCAATGGAAAGAAATATATGCTCGATCTTTTACAATAAAAGGAAACACAAAAATCAAATCTGTTCAGTATAAAATATTACAAAGAATTATATATACAGATCAAATTTATTTAAATTAAACATAAAACAGTCGGATGTTTGTGATTTCTGTAGAAAAGATAAAGACACTTTCTTTCACCTTATATGGGAATGCAAACACATTCAAGATTTTAGAAAATCTCTATACGAAGGCTTAAATGCTTATATCGACACACCACCATTCAATATTGCAAATGTTGACCTAATACAAAACAACAATTCCCACCTCCTAACTCACAAGCTAATATTAGCCAACTATTACATATATGTAGGTAAATACAAAATTATCATCCCATGTACATCTGAAAGAATTCCAAATTTACATAAGGAACGAATTAAAAACAGAAGAAATAATAGTACGAAAAAATAAAAGAATACAACAATTTAACGAAAAATGGAAACCAATACACTATCTTTGTTGAACTGATTATTTTATATCATATGTTTTGGTGTACTCCAATGTTCCAATCTCTGGCCATAATAGCAAAGGAAAAAAATGTAAAATATAATTATTTGGTATTTGAATATGTATATGTATCTATACGTAGGTAAAGCTTGTGTTTGTCTCCTCTTTTTTCTCTCTACTTATCTTTTTTATATTTGTACTCTATTGTTTTGTTCATAATTGCAAATTCAAATAAAATTTTATAAAAAAAAAGTATACTTTTATTGGTCTATTTTTTCTTGAAACTTGCAAAACAGATTGATATAAGATTCTAATAGACTTAACCACAATGACATCACTATTGGATAAGGCAAGGATTGCAGCACTAGCAATTAGAACTTCCTATAACTTTTACTATATTTCACTTTTTAATACAGGTGCAAATAAAACAGTTTCCTAATCAAAATATTTCTCTTCCATTACCACATACAAGTACTTATTTGGCTTCTTGTAGGCGTTCGCGTTTCAGACGAGAGACACTTCAAAAGATTAATGTAAATTGATATATATTTAAAAAATAAGGGACAATTTGAACTTATATACCTTAAAAATAACTATGTTCCATACATGCACTCACAATATTTACAGAAAAAAATTGACGCTAGTAATAAAAAACTAATGATTATATTACCAAAATATCGTTTTATGCCTATTTCTTCAAAAATACATGTCACAACTGAAAATCACATTATTTACTGTTATTTACCTTTCGAGCTAATTTTTTTATTGCCCATAGTTTCTCGCTCCTGGAACAATTATTATTTGCTACAAAAGGAAAAATTCTATTTGTTTACACAAAATTGCTTTTTGTTTATATAATCACACCAGCCTCACAGCAAAAGCTGCATATCCTATAAGGCTAAGCAGCAATAAATCAAAATGTATACTCACATTGCACTACTATCGTGGCAGAAGCATATTCAGTAAACAACCAATTGCCAGCAGTACATTTGTAGTTTCCAGCATCCTCGGACTTCAGATCAGTTACCTGTAAGGTACGACTAGTGGCCGCCAGTGGTTGACTGTCGTGAGTCCATACGTATGAAGATACAGATGGAATACCATTAGCATTACATGTCAAGGTAAAGGATTCTCCAGCCTTTTTAGTTTCAGTTGTTGGTGTTATAGACACAATCAGATCTAAAACAAGAAACCAAATTAGTAGTATGTTGATCAACATAACATTTTATGAATTAGTAACAAAGTAAGTTTTACGAATGGTCAAGTAAAATTATGTGTGCTACTGATGTTTCAATGATTTTGAGTATGAATCCTGAAAAAGAAAGCAATAATAAGCCAAAGAATTTTAAAATAATATGGAAGTAATCATTTTTCCAATGTACAATTAACCCATAACTTACATTGTACTACAACATTAGCTGATGCAGATTTGGTGAACCGTCCATTATATGTTGTACATATGTATCCTCCAGCATCTGAAGCATCCAGATTTGTTATTTGTAAACTACTTGATGTGGTTGGCAGTGGCTGATTGTTGCATTTCCAACTATATGTATATGACGTAGGAACACCATTGGCATTACATGTCAAGGTAACCGAGTCTCCCTCATTTTTGGTTGTTGTCTGTGGACTCACAGAAACTACCAAATCTTAAACAATTGATCAAATTTATGTCAACTTTGTGCAAAAACCATTATTTACATTTTACTAAAAGTAAAACTTACAGGTAATTAGTAATGTACCCTTACTTGTATCAAGTCCTTGTTGGACCTACAAATGTATTTAGTAAGTTGGACCTATATATTTTGAACATTAAACACTTTGACGTTACTATTATCATAGCTTTGTTATGGGGAATAGATGTAGTAACAGTACAGTTGCAAACATGTTGAGTTCACTTTCCTTAACACATGGCTACAGTTTGTTAAAAACATGTGACGGTAAACACTACATGTTGACGGCAATAATTGCACAATTTGTCAACAAAAATATAATAATATGGTAAAATATGATATCTGAAACAATTTTAAGATTTTAAATTCCTTCTTGGTTATTGCAAAAAGAACTAAATAAATACTGTTATCTGAAAGTCGGAGCCCTGTACTTATAGAAAACTTCCTCTCCTGATTTGCATGTTACAGTCTGAATAAATTCATCTGTTAAGAGTTCCGTGCCTTCTCGACTAATGTCTGGGCTAATCCATAGTCAATTTTTGTGGATCACACAGGGAGAAAGGTTTATCTTGGTTGGCAAAAGTCTAATGACATAATTATTTCGATCTTGTAAGTTGACTATGGTTAAGCCCATACATGAGTCGAGAAGGTACGGAACACTAACGGATGGATCTGCTCAGACTGCATAAGGTACACCAAGAATTAAACAATTAGCAATAATACAGTCTGAATAGATCTATCCACTAGTGTTCTATGCTTGCTCAACTAACTAAACACGTCAATAAATTATTTGCACGCACTTGAGGGCACCACTATTACACCCTTTCGATACCAAAAAAATTCCTGGCTTTTTTTGGGCCAGCACTAAACCTTGAAATGTAATCAAAGTAATAAAAATATTATTAAATAATTGTTTTTGTATTGAAATACTAATGTAAATTACAAACAAAGTCAGGCCTACCTAACCAGCGTAGACTTGAACCGTCAATACACACTCGCGCACCTGTTTCCTACAGTCGAATCCTTTTTCTTGGTTTGGCACCGAAATTCTTGCTACTCAAACCATCGTTTCCGTAGACTCCTACAAGTTGCAAGGAACTTGTACATATTTCCGGTGACTTGAACAGCAGGTCCGAGACTCCGGAAATCTGTTCGAGTTCCTGGCAATTTGTGCGAGTCTACGGAAACGACGGTTCGAGTAGCAGGAATTTCGGTGCGAAACCTGGAAAAGGGTTTGAGTGGTAGGAAACAGATGCGTGAGTGCATATTGACGGATCGAGTCTACGCTGGTTAGGTAGGCCTGAAAGGCTGGGCTTAAGCATAGACAATTGTCATTATATTCCTTCAATTTAACAAGAGCGAAATAAATACGTCATTAAACTTTTGATCCAAAATCAAGATAGGCTTTTCTATACGTGATTGACCTATTTTACTAGCTACTTGCTTAGTTCACTGTTACATCTATTATAGTAAACAGCAATTGGATTGATGTCAAGACTTTTGTAGCACTATATATATATATATATATATATATATAAATAAAAGGATTATTTTTCGTCTGCTTTTCGAGATACTAAACGAAAATTGAAAGTTGAGAAAACCCAAACACTAACAAATGGATTTCTTCAGACTGGCAATAATAGCAAAATACATTGTACAAAAGATTCCTAGTTTTAAGATAAGTAGAATAATAATTTAAAGAATTCAGATAGGGTAATTTTTTAGCACTGATCGTTAATTAACAAGAACACTGAATTGTACGTCAGGATCATGTTTTATCCACAAAGAAAAAGAATATCCTCCGATGACACTCAGACACCAAAGACACTCTACCATGCCTTGATAGAGACAACTTTTAAAAGCTATATTTATCGGAATACAAGCACTTCCTCAAATACATGTATCTATTTAGTAGAAACCGCACTTTATAAAGATATCCAAATGTTTACATTCCATGTTAATCCAGATAATTATTAGCTCAAGTTTTAAACAAGAGGTCTGCGGGTGCAGACATATGCCCATCATATGATGTAGTTTCTGTAGTTGTAAAGCCATCTTTGTATGTATAAGAGTTGTAAGGTTGATAATAGA
>JAOXYB010023070.1:0-16707 GCA_028565635.1 Phoronis ovalis | reverse complement strand
GTTCGAAAAACATACCCTTTCACGCAAAATTTTGTTGGAACATGCGTACCCACTTTCATATTGACCACCCCCCCGGGATACTTGTATTGCCTGTATATCTACATTGTAACTGTGCATACAATCCTTTATTCGGTGTTTTTAGAGAGTATAGCATCACACAGCACATTTATAATCACTGCACTGCTCTTGGTTAATTGTCACAAAAGTTTTGTTAAAAGTTCTGTTTAAAAAATATTAAATGATGCTACAAAAATACAAACAAGTAGTTATTTGCTATTATTTATTAACGTAATAAATCAATGTTTTGGTAGAGTAAAGGGTTCATGATAATAAGTTGCTGCATATAATTTAAAAAAACAGGATCTGTCAAACAAGGTCTTATTTAGTCCTGGTTCATGACGTTCTGCACTAAGCCCTTGATAATCTGACGTGTGATGAGCTTGTGCGTACAGTCATGGAACCTTGCATAGCCAATTATAGTGAAAGTGCCCAAACTTCGAAATCTATGTAATTCGTACCGAATTAGTTCATATATCACTGTCCAGATACTCTCTGATTATCCAATTTGAACTCTCACTATACTCGTACCATTTGCAACTCCAGCACTGGCACACACACACAAAATGCAAAAGCATAATTCTTTTCACGAACATGCCCATCGTCTTCACTTCAGAGTAGCACTTGCGCATGCGTAAAATAACACCATCTGGCGGACAAGTGAAGTCACGTACTCCATAAAGTATAAGATTAAAGCTGCCGGCTAAAAATTCTGGGTGCCGATTTAAAAAAAATTGTAAGGAATCAGTCATTAATTCCATCAAAGAGTGACTACAAAACTGAGATATAAAAACGTATTCCCGGTTGTTGACTTCTATGTCTCGCTATGTTAGGATCACTTGTCCGACAGATGGCATTATTTCACGTATGCGCAAATGCTACTCTGAAGTGAAGATGGCAGACAAGTTCGTGAAAAAAATAGTTTTTGCTTTTTGTGTGTGTGTGCCAGCGCAGGAGTTGCAAATGGTGATGGGGGCAGTGAGAGTTCAAGTTGGATAATTAGAGAGCATCTGGACAGTGATATATGAACTAATTCTGTAGGAATTACATAGATTTCAAAATTTGGGCCCTTTCACTGTAATTAACTATGCAAGGTTCCATGACTGTTCGCACAAGCTCACACATCAAATTATTAAGAGCTTAGTGCAGAACGTCATGAACCAAGACTTGGTCTTATTGTGCCACGTAGCTTTACTTCATTTTCATAGCAACTAAAATGTATACATTTTTGCCCTTTTTCGTATTTGTGCAATTAGCAACCAAGTCATTCACTGTAACCAAGAGACTCCTGTATATTTTAAATGTTTTGCCTCTACTGCTTTTAATAGAAAATTGTAAAAATTCCTAATCTTCCAATTTATAAACAGTTCTGCCAACTTGACTGACCCTACTTCTTTTTCAAGGAGGGCAATGCATGTAAATAGCGAAGTCCAGATATGTATGAATCCAATCTGAATATATGCCCTGAATATATGAATATATAACCTCTTGGATTTTTGCAGATAAAAAAAACGAAACACTCATGGCAGAAGCATCATGTGAATTTGAAGCTGATTTTCAAGAGGCTTTAGTGAAGTGTCCTGTTTCTGAATATTCTAATGAGCCTGAAGAATGTACAGAGGATATGGATGGGTATGTAGACAATAAAGCTTTAGACAATATTTTTATTTTCTTAACTTAGAAGAATAGGATTTAACGTTGAGCTGTAATATAAATAGGAAAGATCAATTAGTTTCATTTAATATCAACTTCAAAATACAACTGTCAAACGTTCTGCAAATTTGTTGTGCAGTTTGTTTTCTGAGGCTATGAATGACTACCTGTACAGTTCAAGTATCTGGTGTATATGAGATTTCCTGTTTGCTCAGCAGGTGTATCACTAAGTCTTTGTTGTTATTTCAGCTTTACATTAGTAGAAAATTCTGATAAAAAGAAGCGACGAAGAAAGAGGCCAAGGGGAAGGAAAAATAAAGAGAGACAAAATGACGATAATAATGTTAAACCTGTAGCGGAGCACTCAGGCGATGAAGCCAGTAAGACTTGAATAATAATAGTCTTTTTAGCTTTTACAAAAATCTTAATTAATTTTATAATTATTTTATTTATATTTATTATTAATTTGAGTTATTTCCAAATATGTCAATCACCACAATATTTTAAATATTTTGAAAGATGCATATGATAAAACAGGATAAAAAACTTTTGTGTAGAGTAGCCCCTTTTCTTGGTGTATAAGCAACTCAGATTTAAAAAACCTCTAAGTAAGCAATACATATCTTTGGAAGGCACAAAATCAAATGTGCAGGTATAGACTGCATAATATTTTTTTTATTTTTCTTCATTTCTCATTCTTATAATTTGATTAGCTGAGATATCAAAAAATGTGCTATTTCTAAAGCTTGATTGAGCTGCCAGACAAATTTAATTTTAGTATTACCTTAAATCAGACTTATAGAGTAATGAATACACATGTTAATGTTCAGTACGAGTTCAGGTGACAATGCATTTTATATTTTTTCGAGTATACTAGGATAAATAAAGTCGACACTATGTTGAATGCATTGTTAAGTTCACAAATAACAAAATCGATTTATTTCACAAGAATTTCTTCATAAATATGCCCTCTTGTAATTGATCAGGTATCACAATTGCAAGGATTTGTTCATAAATAAGTTCTCTTGTAATTGATCAGTTATCACAAGGATTTATTAATTAATATGAACTCTTGTAATTGATCAATTTCACAGGTGTTCACACATTATCTTGAAAAAAGGCAATTCTTTCAGGTAGTAGTGTAATACTATAAGCATCTATATTATGTGTATTTAGAAGTTGCAGCAATAGAAGAAGAAGAAGTAGTACAACCAGACAACAAATGTAAGAAAGATGAACAGGAGACCAGAATGTGGCATCCTGGGAAAAGAAAGCCAGTTGCAGTCATGTTAGAAGAAACACTGAAATCCTTAAAAGACAGCTCAGCACTTGAGGAAAAACACATCTCTCTTGTAAGCCATGCTTGTGTTGGTTCAAGTGGGTATCATGGTACTTAGTTATTTGCAGTTGTACTTGTAAGCCATGCTTGTGTTGGTTCAAGTGGGTATGGTTCTTAGTTATTTGCATCTCTCTTGTAAGCCATGCTTGTGTTGGTTCAAGTGGGTATGGTACTTAGTTATTTGCATCTCTCTTGTAAGCCATGCTTGTGTTGGTTCAAGTGAGTATGGTACTTAGTTATTTGCATCTCTCTTGGAAGCCATGCTTGTTTTGGTTCAAGTGGGTATGGTACTTAGTTATTTGCATCTCTCTTGTAAGCCATGCTTGTGTTGGTTCAAGTGGGTATGGTACTTAGTTATTTGCATCTCTCTTGTAAGCCATGCTTGTGTTGGTTCTTAGTTATTTGCAGTTGTACTTGTTTGCTCTTCTAGGGTACCTAAGTTGCATATTCCAGTTTGAATGTTTTGTATTATTTTTGAAATTTGTTTCTGTTATATAATACATAAAAACATTTAATTTTGACCATATTTTTAACAGAAAAATAGTTGAGTCACTTTTTGCACTATTATGGTGATTGTCTATGCTATGCTAAATATATGGTTACTGATTCATGAACAAAGGTCATCGTTGTTATTAAAAATTAAATTATTTGAATATAATCCTGATTAATTTTGTATACCAAATGCATTGGATGTGTTATTGAAGTTGAGCAGTAGTGATATGGGTATTCTGTGTATTATCCTCCTACACAAATAACCAGGAACAATCATCGTCAACAGAAGTGCTTTGTAGCTAGATCCTTATAGATGATATGAGTGTAGTTTTGAAAAACTGATATTGAAGTCACCATGAATTAGAATGGTTATACACTGGAAGATGTATTGTATTCCAAATTTAATTTCATTTATTATTTCAGGTTTCTTCTGTATCTGATCCTATCAAGACCACCACTAGCATTAGTGATGCTAATTATAAGGTTAAAAATTTTAAGTATAATTTCCAACTTGATGAAAAGGATGATAATGTGTCTCAAGATGGCCATTGCACTGAGAAACGAGAATGTGCAAGAAATTCTAGGCATAGACAGAGAAAAGCACATCATCTAGAGGCTGACTTAGAATATAGTGACCAAAATATGAATTCAACAGCAACCAAAGCTAGAAATGGCAATGATAACCAAGCCAATGACATTGATAGACCACTAGGCAGTGATAATGCTAAGACATGCGGCGATGATAGGAAGGATGGTCGAAAACGTAAAACTAGAAGGGGGAAAAGAGGCAGAAAAGAAACTGCTCCTGAAAATGTGGAATTATCAACAGGCCTATCCAGAAATATTGTTGGTTTGTATTAATGTTTGTGCAGGTATATGTTAGAATTCTTCTAAATAGATTCAGCTTGTGCATGCCAAGAATCAATGTATTTATACCATACTGACATTTAATCAAATTCATTTCATTAAGTTTAGAGTAAATTTAGAGTTTTATTTTTTGCTTACTATTTGCTTATTTTTTATTGTTGTTAACTTTTTGCCAAGTAGGTGGCAAATTCCAAAGATATACAATTGTACGTACTAAGTGTATTGAGCTCATGAACATGGGTTTCCTTATTGGTAGCATAGGATAATGTATTCCTGTGGTCTTCAGAGAGTTCTGTGGGTGAAAATGTCAGCATTAATAATCTTATTTACATTACTTCAGGAATACTCCAATCTCTAAATTTTGTACATTGTTTTTTATTATTTCATCTTATAAATTTTGTACATTATTTATCAGTTATGAATGGGCATTAGGATGATAATATACACGATAATATAATACTCCCAGAAATGTTGTATTTTGGGGATTAGTATATCACCACATTATCCAAAGTGCCAGTTTGTAACTGCCATCCAATGTTGTTGATGGCATGAATTAATGTAGATGAGATAGGAGTAATTTGTGTTGGTTAGAAAAGTAAAAACTGAAAATATTTCATCTGAATCCTTTTGTCATTTATGCTTATTGTATTATTTTAATAGACATTTTCAATTTTATCAAAAAACTTTAAAACATTTGTAAAAAATAAATTAAAGTTTGTGAAATACGTCAATTTAAACAATGGGGTATTATAAATGCCTACAACATGGCCTGCCAGTTATGTGAATTCACTGACTAACATGTGACTGTGCATTGTCCAATAAAAACACAGTACAAAAGTGAGGTATGTTATAGATAATATCAATTAAATAGAAGCGAAATAAACTTTATTAAAATATTTAATTGCCATAAAAATATATTTTTATAGATAATCTAAGACATGAACGAGTCGTTCACAGTGACAGTGAAGTCACCAACCGTAGTCACAGAGGCGAACGTAGAAGACAGCACAGCGAGCATATCTATACTAAAGATAATCACCAGGTATTATGCCTTAAAAGTGAAATGCAGTATTCTACAAATTGCTCTTACCAGTTTACCAGATCTGTATAATTGACTAAACAGTTCTGAAGATTAATCGTGACATTTTTTTTGCTCATATTGCTAACAGATAGTAGCAGTAACAGTATAGGAAAATGGACATAACGTCTTATATTTTTTGGATAATTATGACATCACATGTTTACCTGTGAGCTCATGTCTTTGTCACAAGTAAATGAAATGCATTTTTTATGTATTAGGGAGATATGTCTCATAATAGAAGTCAAATGTATTCGGCACACAAGGAAAGAAGAACAAGAAGCAGTGCAGGTATTTAATGCATTTACTAATATAATATCAAACAAAATACACTTCTAGAGAAACAGATTGTCAATGTATACATGTAATAATGTGTACGACTTAAAACATTCTACCTGAGTGAGATCGTATATGGAAACTTGTGCCTGATTAAGGATATGGTAGTGTGAATGTGACTGATGTGTACCTGTTACTGAAATATAAATGTAAGTAGACATGCTATTATGAAATTTTGAAGGAGCAAGCTATAAAGATCATAGACAACAGAATCGGGGTACACCAAAAGGAAACGTGAAGAAAACTGCTCAAAAGGTAAATTAAGCTATTAATTAAGATAAGAAATCTAGTAAGTAAAGCTTTCTATGTATTGTAAAACCATGTTTAATATACTCAAATGACAGTTTTATCTGTGTGTGTGTGTGTGAGGATTGCAGCTATTTGTTCAGTAGTTATTAAACTACATTTTGAACTTGTTACTTTTGTACACATGGATGGTGTTGCCACACACTTGTTTTGACCTAAAACATGTTCGAAGTCCTGGACAGTTAAAAGCACAATGTTTTTGAGTCATGAATTTTTTTTCCAGCATTCCTTACTTATACTAATCTATGTTATTCATAGTTTCAGAATTTTGAACCATACTGGGAAGTAGACACTGTATCTCATGGACTTAAGAGTGGCTATCTTCTGCAGGTTTAGTGTCAATTTGCTTTTCTGATTGTACATTAGTATTGAAATTATAATATATTTGTTAAAAGATTTAGTATTCAGTGATCAGTCTTTTTCAACAAATCAAGTACAGTATAGTATTGTTATTATTAATAACTAAACAGATTGAACTAATAATTACTGATTTTGGAACCAGGACTGTATATTTGCTGATGACAATTAAATGATATTTGTTTCTATGCAGTGATCTGTTTCAGAAGATATGAGGGGAAAAGCAATTATTTTTACCAAACAGCAGTTGCATTGACCATGGTATAATACTATCATGATAAGAAACAAAATTGTGAGGGAAAATAATTGAAACAGCCTTCAACTTTCCTGTTTCTTTTTGTCATACCAGACATGTGTTGATTACTTTGTAGGGACCTTTAAGAATAAATCCCAAAAATTATGAAGATGCTTACATCCCAAATTCAGTAAGTTATAATTAGTCCATTTTATGCAGTGATTTACTCCAAAGAAAGTATGTATATTACAAGAAATTGTCTTGTTTTCCAATCTTTTAACAGTTCATACAAAACATAACTTAATTCAGTGTAAAGTGGGATCTGTTACTTAATTATTTGTTACTTCTGTTGTCAATTTTTTGTCCAGGAAACAACAACATTGGTAACTACTAGTTTTGTACATCTGGTAATTAGTCATGTTTGTTGTTCATTCATTTATTGCAGAATGGAGCTAGTGATGTGTACATCTGTGGTATGAAAGACAGGAACAGGGCACTGAATGGTGATATAGTTGTAGTACAGCTATCACCCAGACAGGAATGGAAGGTCAAATGACATTTTTAAAGCTGGGAACTTTATAGTATTTGTAATGGATACTGTAAATCTATTCTTGAAATTCCCTAAAATTGTTTTAACTCTAAATAAGTTAACTTTTGGTTAATTTTATGCATGATTGTTCCTTGTTTGTGCGTACATTAGTCATCTGAATACTTGCCTTTACTAGTGATTGCAGATTAATCTAATACTGTAATAAGTGGTGAAGGGATAGTTTTTGTGTAATTGTCTAGTATATATTCAATTGATAATGACCATATTTTACATCCTAGTTTTTGAAGATATTTGGGCAATATCGGAACGATGCCTTACACTTTCAGAAAGAAAACCTGCCATCTAGGGGGGACACATGTCACTGAGCAACTGCTTTCTTACTTGCAGGACACTTTAAGCATGATAAATCATTGTTGTAACGTATGTGGTAAAGAACGTGGCTTTATAAGTCTTACTGAGCGGAAAAAATTATGGCACCTAGTGACATGTAATAGATAAGATAGTTTGATTGTAAGCCTGTCACAATAATACAGCATGTCATTGGTTATATTTGCCTAATGTTATATTTACAGATATTGGTAGATGACTTAGAAAAATTCCTTAGTACGGTAACTCCTGTAGAACCAGAGTGTAACTCCAAGAAAGTAAACCAGTGTTCAGACAAATCTGTGTCAAATCTATCATGTCAGTTAGAAAATGTAGATCTAAGCACCAACAATATACAAGAGCATCACAGAGTGTCTGAAGGAGTTCAGATGTATCAGTTTGGCGAAGAAAAAAATGAAGAAAGTAAAAAGATAGATGATATATCTGTATGTGAAGTAGCTAGTAAAGGCTCTGCGGACCTTCAAGCTAAAAACATTGCATCAGAGCTCACTCCTGATCAAAAGCATTGTGGTGCTATTCCTAAGACTAGCAATAACTCAGATCACACTCCAAAATCCAGAAGAAAAATAAATGACAGAAATGAACAGAAGTTGCCATATACAAGCTTGAAGAAGTACCTAGAATCAAATGATGGCACTATCCTTAAGCAGTATTTTGGAGACAATGCAGAATTTGTCGATGGTGTGCCAATGAAATATCTCCAAAGAACAGGAAAGGTCAGTATTACCGAGTCCTTCAAACCATACATGTGTTCACTGTTATACATTGAGTACTATACAATTCTGCAAGGAATGTGGTATTAGAGTTCACAATCTGATAATTCAAGGTTGTACTTCATTCAGTTCCTTTATTTTTCTCAGTCAGCATATGTTTCAAAACTAAGCTTGAATTTAGTTACTCTACTGATTTGTTTGATGTCAACTAAAAGACACTTATCGGGATTTTCAATAAATCCCCCAAAATACAGAGGTTAACATTGAAAAACTTAAAGAACCCTTCAGATGGGTCTACTAGGTGCTGAAACATATATTTATTGTTTAAAAATTATAAATAAGAAATTGGCATTTAACAGTTGTTATCCTACAGAATTTTGTCATCTAATGAACATTTAACTAAACTTTCTGGTTTTCCATTGATTGAAAAATTTAAATTTTTTACATTTATGTGACCATAACTATATGGTGCATCAAAATTAGTATCTGTGTTGTTTTGTATAATGTTGTTATAAATTGTGATTTCGAATTTAGGTCATCTACAAATATGAAAAAAGCACATTTAAAGCTAAGCTGGACCCTCGTCACTGTTTAAATAAAAATTTGTGAAAAATTCGGTTTAACTATATTTTTAGCAAGTAATCGATATTTCCATAATTTGTTTTTGACCATTTTTAAATTGCACCAAGAATTTTGGTTATATAATCAATTTATTTTTTTAGCAAATAAAAAAATACCATTTTTTAAACATTAATTAATAATTCAAAGATTATTCACGGCATTTACAATTCGGTCAAACCAAATAATGGAAATATCATTTACTTCTTAAAAACGTAGTTATCTCCAATTTAGATCCCGAGGATTTTGCTGTAGGATGCACCTTAAAACTTTAATTAAATTTTATGCATTGTACACACAAGTCTAAAAATATCACCATAACATAGCATGGATGTTAAAGTTTCAGAATAAATTTATAATGGTTGAAAAAAATGCAATGCGGATTTTTCACGAATTTTTATTTAAATAGTGACGAGGGTCCAGCTTAGCCTTAACCAGAATATATGATTTTGTATAATGTTGCCATAAATTTTGATATCAAATATGAAACAAGCTCAGCAGTAATTTGTATTCTGTATTATTTTGTATACTGTTGCTATAAATCTCAATTTTAAATTTAGCTCATCTACAACTTTCTAGTTTTTCACTGATTGAAAAAATTATATAATTTTTTTTTTGTAGCCATAACTATATAGTGCACAAACATTAGTCTGTGTTATTTTGTATACTGTTGCTATAAACCATGATATCAAATTTAGGTCATCTACATTTATGAAAAAAAGCACAGTAGAAACTGTAGTGGAACTATTAAACGTTTGCAAGATAACAATCCCAATAAAGCGTTATTTAGTCCCATGGATAATAGATTGCCTAGAATTCTAATACCTATGGAAGATTGTCCAAAGGGTGAGTGTACTGTAGTTCCGCTGTATTGGCATATGTTACTTGATTGAATTTGGACAATTGCTGAATAGAATGTTGGGGAACATTCAAACCTTTGATGACTCATGACGTCTTTACCAGCTTTGATAGCATTTCAAATATGCTCAATCTGGTAGTCAAACGGAGGCCAGTTTATATTTACATTGCAATTAGTTGTCTGAACATTTTACCAGTATTTTATTATAAATAACTAAATCAACTTTACTGAAATCGAATAGTACTTGTCTACTATATGTTATGAAACATGTAAATCTACATATACATATACATATACATATATAATAATATATCATAATAGTTTGCTCATTGTGCTTGTTTTAGGATTTTATGAAAGACCTGAAGATTCTTCCAGTACCTTATTTATAGCTCGAATTGTTGAGTGGCCAGAGGATTCCAGATTTGCATATGGGTAAGTGTGCCAGAGCTTATATATATTGATGCAGTATATAATGTACATAATAATATTGTTCTTTATAATTGACAACTTCCTATAAACATTTTTAATTAGTTACTTATTTTTAGAAAGTTCTAATATTATTTTTTAAAGTAAGTGTTGTTGTTGTTATATCTGATACATTGCAAATTAAAGTCAAATAGCTTGAAAGCTCTAGAAACACAATTAAGTACTGTGTTTGCAGAAAAATACCATAAGCAAGCACCTAGGTGAATTTTTTTGAGTTTTCAAAAGACTACCTTTTTAGGTAGCCTTTTCACCTAAAATGTTTAACATCTTAATTCACAAGTGCACCCTATGTGCTTTTGACAGTGCTTTAATGTTTACCTAAAAGGACATTAAATGGTTGCTAGTGACAACACTCATCTTATTAATTAATGTTTTGACATTAACATCTTGAAAAAAATGTACAATAATACTATAATTAATTTATACTAAACAAAATCTCTTAATGCTCATAAATTTCATTTTACTAAAAAACAACATGCACTTTCTTTGTCAGCAATGTTACATGATCAAAATTTACAAAAGGCCATAGTAGAATATTGACACGCAAATCAGACACTTCTTTGGCACTGATTGCAGTTTAGTTCATAACAACAGTAAAAGAGAATATTTGTCGTGGTGCAGCAATTACAACATAACTACCAGTCATTTGAAAAAGCCTGTGGCTATTTACATGCATATTCATAAGGAGTGATATGATTACCCACTTCTTGGATATAATTTGCTAATCTTAGCAAAACATTTTAGAGTACCCAAGTGTAAAGTTTTACTATCTTTTGGTAAGTATTCTGAAGGTTTAAGTATCTTAAAAGGGCAGGACCCGTTCGTGTTAACTTATTCATACTTATGTTTTGAGCGAATTTTGGACAGTTTAATGGACAAATAGACTAATAAAAATATACATTTTCAGTATCAACAAAAATTGAAGGTATTAACTTAAGGATTGCAAAAAGTTACTTTACTTATCTGTCACATGATTATGTAATTAGTAACAAGACCATTTTGGGTAAAAACTCACATTGTTCAGCATTTAAACTTCTAAAAAAATATAAGTCTAACACTCCTGAAGATATAAAGTTGGAACCTAGCCAAAATTGACTTCAAATAGAGATCTCCGAAAACATGTCTCAAATTTTTTAATTTTGTATCATTCAAAAGTTATGACTTTCCAAAGTTCCATATCTTTAGTAGTAGTACATCATTTCAGAACTAACAGGAATTTGAAAACCTGAGACACGCTAGTAGAGTTCCTGGTGTGAAGTTAATTTTGAGCAAATTTTAGCTTAGTATCTGCAGAGTTGTTTGACATATTTTTTTTGAAATTTACGTTTTGAAAAACATGAGTCTTTACCCAAAATGACCCCCTTAATGATTACTTAATCATGTGATAGATAAGTACATTGAAGGATTTTTCATAATCTTCAAGGAAATACCTTTCCAAAAATGTATACATTTATTGGTCTATTTTTTCATTAGACTGCCCAAATCGAATCAAAGTGTGAAGTGTGAATAAGTTGTCCTGAACATATCCGACATCCTTAAGCTTACCTTGTGCATCAAATTATTTAAGAATCATCCAAATACTAGTTTAATTTAGCACAAACCAGAGAAAACCGACATAAAAAATTAGTCGAAATATCGTTGATGTTTAGAAGTACAATTAATTCATTATCACATGCAAAATCCTTATGGAATTTAAATAATTTGCTTATTCAGCATTGTTATGGAAAACCAGGAAGATTTAGAAGTAATCGTGACAAAAAATCTCCAGATGTTTAAAGTTGATATATGTATTAAAATATGTATGTCTACTTTAACAGTGCATAATTTATAGCACATTATAATTACCAGTTGTACAAAGAGATGACGTGAAAAAAAAAGTTGATAATCTAAATAAGATAGATGGACTGATGAAGGTCTTGAGAGAAGCTTGGAAATTTGTTGCTAAAATGTATGATTCAGATTTTATTTAATAATTATACTGTAGACAATCTTAATGTTTTCTAACGAGATGCAAAATAATTTTTTTTACATCATTGCGAAATTTGGAATGACTAAAGAAATAAATTATTGGATTTGCCATACTGTTAAAAAGTATCAAATAGGTAACTGTTCGATAAGTTGGTATCACCTCCAGTTTCACAAGAAAATGTGGTAACCATGAAAATGTAAATACAACTGTGACTGCCAGCAATATTTTAGCCAGGTGCAAGTGTGTTGCTTTAGGCATTTTCATATCATGTTGGGTTTCTGGCTTTGATATTGTTTTCCTGCTTCTTTGGATATCTCGAACAGGTTCATGACTATCCAAATGACGTTTGTTACTGTTAACATTTGTTATGCTTGTGTTACTGTTAATTTCTCTAACTTGTTCAGTGTCAGCATTTTTAAAGTCTTCAATAACTGTGTCATTTTGTGTTACCATTGATTGCTCTGGAAAAACTTTCCTTTTACCAATGAGTTTCATCTTCTTCTGATGGTGCACAAACATTGTACGAAAAATTATTGAATAAAGTATTGATATTGTCACTACAAACAAAACATACTGAATTAAAATTAAAAACTGCAGAAACTTTCCTTGAGTTCTACCTATGTAACTGTAGTCAAATCCCTCTTGACAGTTACCAACATTAATCACCATGGAATAATTTGCATATGGATATACTTCAACTTTTCCACCTAGTAACAAACTTAACGGGATTGCCTGTACAAAAGAAAATATGCATAAAACAATTGCTGCAATTTTTGTTCTTTTGATTGTCAGAATCTGCTTTAAAGGTCGGCATAGTGCAAAATAGCGATCGAATGCAATTGCTATCAGCAAATATGTGGAAATGGCAATTGTACTGTAACTAAACCAAGCAAATAGTTTACAAACAGAATCATTTGGTGTCAAAGCATAACTTATTATCACCAGAAATGGTATGAATACAATGCAAGTCAAAATATCCACAATGGCTACATTCACCATCAGAAATGTTGATGTGTTCTTATGATAATTTTTTCTGTACACTCGTATAACAAGGGCATTTCCAATTATACCAGTTATGCAAATTAATGTAACCATAATAACAAATGCTGTATTTCCAAATTCTTTTGATTTATTAAAGAACTCCTCTTTGTAGACTGAAATGTACCATTCTTTGTAAGCGGACTTGTTGAAATTGCTGCTGTTTCCAAATTGCCACTCCATTTGTATTGTAACTATCGGCGATTCAAATAAAACAGAAATCAACAAGATTTTTGAAGTCAGTATTGTAATTGTTAATATCAGGAATGCCCTTATCCCCAAATGAAAAAAACACAATAACCAGTACATAAGATGATACAAAACAATAACCAGTACATAAGATGATACAAAACAGGCTTGTTGAATATGCTGTCATTTACAAGTAGATTTTTAAAATCATGTTACTCCAACAAATATGCTTGACAATTTAAAATGTTCAGTGTAACAGTTTAAGAAGTTGTCCATCTAGAGTTGGATATTAATTAAATATAATCCTGTAAAGGTTGATTTGTAGAAACTTCCACAAATTGATATGTACTGATGATTACAGCAGAGAACCCCTTAACATGCAGGCGGTACAGGTGCTTGATGATATATGTGTGTATAGAAACTAAATGATACAGTGTAGTATATCGTGAGAAAGAACCATTAGGCAAAGTAATATTGTTTAACAACTGGCGATATGTACGAAGAAATCAATTAAATTTAATTTAGTTAAGGTACAAAGTGAAGTTATGTAAATGTTTGTTTTTCTTGTGTATACTGATTTTATTTCCTCACTGAAAAAGATCGATGTCCATTAGTTATAATGTTTTTGTTTATGTTATTGTGAATCTATTATTAAAACACAAATAACAGTAAACTGTGGTTATAATATATAAGGGAGTCCAAAATAAAAAGGGAATTTGCAATACTTTCCCTTCTAGGTACTCACTTAATCTATATAATTAGTCTGGAAATGATTGCTTTCAAGATGTTCATTGTGTAGGAAATACTTCCAAGTCATAGATAATCTATGGGTGTGTAAAATTCCCAAGATATTTATTCCATTTTTATAGCCAGCAATTTTAAACTCGCCTTATTTCATAGATAATCTATGAAATTAATGTTTTAATCTCACTATATTTTATAGATAATTTATGGTTGTTGACAGTTTCAATCTCACCTTAATTATTTCACAGATAATCTATAATTCAACAATTTTAATTTCATTTTATTTCATGGATAATCTATGTAGCCTGACTATGTAGTCAATTTTTTTTTTAGCTTTTTATATTTCACTGATAACCTATAGACTTGTCAATTTCAAGCTCATTTAATTTCATAGATAATTTATGAAGTTAATGTTTCAATCTCACCATATTTTATTGAATAATCATCAATGGAGTTGATGGTTTCAAGCTCATTTTAAAAATTTCATAGATAATCTATGAAGTCAATGTTTCAATCTCACCATATTTTATTGAATAATCATCTATGGAGTTGATGGTTTCTATGGAGTTGATGGTTTCAAGCTCATTTTAATTATTTCATAGATAATCTATGAAGTCAATGTTTCAATCTCACCATGTTTTATTGAATAATCATCTATGGAGTTGATGGTTTCAAGCTCATTTTAAATATTTCATAGATAATCTATGAAGTCAATGTTTCAATCTCACCACATTTCAAAGATAACCTACTATATTATTAGACAAGTGTTCACCCACTGATTAATTTACGTGCATTTTAATGATACTGCTACAGTTTTGTATATAATAAAAAACAATATAATAACAAAATACATTTGCACAAAATATAACATACATGTAAAGTCAGATATGTTGTTTAAACTGTTCAGTATAAACCGTCTCAATTATGTTTCTTGGTGAGCATTTTTTGCACATCCTTTCGGAATTTCTGTGAAGAAAATGAGTATATAATTGGGTTTGTTGAAGTCGTCAGTAAAAAACTCATGTACAAAACCCTGTAATAAGGAATGACCTTTAACCGTATTAACAGAAATGGAATCCAATTCAATATAAATACAAAAGTTACTAAAACTAGCATTTTAGCTAAACGAACGTGACTTGTTTGCCATGCTGGTTTTGTTTCTTTCTGTGCAACATTGTTTTTTGCATTTGTAACTACTTTATTAGAGATACGTGAAAAGTATTTCTTGCTAGTCGGAAAGTTCTCTGTTCTTGTTGCTGGAGAGTTGCTAAACATTGCATTTGATGTGTTTGCAACTGTACTCATCTCTATTGTGTTCACGTGTAGAAGATGTGGATTTATTCTATTCTTCTTTTTTCTATTTCGACGATACACTTCACGAAATATTAGAATGTAAACTGCCGACATAATCACAAGACAAATCACAAATTCCACAATAAATGCAATCTTTAAAAATTGTTCAGTTTCTTCACTAAGGATTGTGAAATCGAATCCTAAACGACAGTCTCCCGTGTATGTGGCGATGGTGTGATTACCTATGGTTATATCTGAATATCCACCTTCTGTTAAACACGCAATAATAGCTTGAATTCCCGTTATTGCGGATAATCCGAATAACATACATTTAGCCTTTTTGATGGTCAGATATGCTGAAGTTGGAAAACAAATTGCAAAATATCTGTCAAGTGCAATCAATGCCAGCAAGAAAACTGATAGTACTACTGTAAAGTATTCTGTCCATGAGAAAATTTTACAAAAAATGTCGGATGGTATTATTACAAATGTTATAATAGTTTGATATGGAATGGTCAACACACATGTAGTTAGATCCACAATAGCTATTGCTGTAATTAGAAACAAGGATGTTTTCTTCCGTGCCTCTTTGTTAAACGCTAGAACAACAATGATGTTTCCAGTAATCCCAAAAATAAAACAGATTGCAAATAAAGCAATTGAGAGACTACTGTCTAGAGTTGTGATAGATGACATGAAGTCATGTTGATATTTTTCCACTTTATTCGCAGTTATCTCATCGATGTTTGTCACATTGTAATATGTGGTAGTATCTGAATACATTATCTTCGGTGTATATACTTATTCTGTACTTTGTCAACTTGACAAGTATACCATACTCATCTAAAAAAAGAAAGTATTATTTAGCATTAGCTTTTGTTTGAAAAGAACAATTTTATGTAAAAAACCTGACCCTGTGGTTAAATAAGGGTCACCAAAAATATACCCTGTCGTAAATAAAAAAAACATGAAAAATATACCCTGTTGTAAATAACTCTCCCAAAATAGATACCCTGTGTAAAATTTACTTGTAAATTATATACTCTGTGTTAAATAAATTTGGCAAAATTTACGAACCTTAATTTTTCATACCTGTCGTAAATGCGTTTTCCAAGAAATACACCCTGTGGTAAACGAATAT
>JAOXYB010023069.1:0-33047 GCA_028565635.1 Phoronis ovalis | reverse complement strand
TTTTGGATTGCTACCCTTATATTTCACAAAATTTGGATTGGGTTTGCTACCACAAGCTAAAATTTTGGATTGGGTTCTGCGGCACATCCCCATAGTCAAAAACCCTTGAGTACCCCCCCGGGACAACCTGGTTGATGTAGATTGAGGCACCACCTTTTTTATACTTTTTTGATATCGATGCAGCCAACTTAAGCAAATGCACCTTAATTAAATAGTTAGACCCAATTTGAACATAAGACCCCGGGTGTTACTATCTGGGTAATATGGTATATTGAGAGGTGACAAACTTGTCTAAGTATTGGAAAAATAACACGTACATTTGCATCTGTGCCAGCATTTATGGTGTTTGCTGTAGTAACAATAACTTTGTATGAGATGTCATATTTTATCTCTTTCTCTCCAGTTTCTTTCTTCTTTTTTACCATTGGTGGAGGTGGTATATACATTATTCTTGGTTTCTGGTTTGTTTTTTTCTTATTTTTTTTCTACAAATATACATATATAAATAAATAATAAAATAACTTATAAAAAGTTTAATTTAAAGAAAAACAGAGAGCAACCATTTGTATGTTTATAAATGTGCATCTAAGAAGGTGACACAAAAATTAACACTAAAACAGTTACTGTTATTCCCTGGCTACATGTTTAACCCTTATATACTTCAAAATATATTTCAGCAGATTTTATTTCAATGCGCCTTGTTACAACATACTTGGTGTAATTTTGAAATCTTTCAGTGATTCATAATAACATACTGACCTGCATTTGCAATTGGTGTCCCTTGTGTTCTTCTTTAGTAGAACATAAATAACAAAACATGTGGTACGGTCCTAAAAATATTATACATTGATTAGATTCCTGTGGGCTAGTTACAATTTACATATGTTCGTATACTTGGTAATGTCACCGGTCACTAGTCCAAATATTTCAACAAAAATTCTGGAATTCAGGAATGAACAATACCACAGTTCTACAGGCACTCGCACAATTCATTTACAAAGCTTGGAAATTCTGGAACGTTTGTGTTCAGGACTGGTGTTATCATGAAGTGCATGCAAATTCTACTAGAAAATAACATTTATTGTTCGTTGTTAATCTCTGACACTACCTTATGGAATTGTAAGTGATTGTTTATTCCAAATATAACATTTTGAAAAAACATGTTATATAATAATCAATTTTATTTAATTATTTTTTTATATAAAGCACTTTTATTAATGTATTATTAAATTTTTTTAACACAATACCTGTATCAGTGTCTTCATATTTTTGTGTTTCTATATCTAAGACTGTAGGTTTGTCGAGACCAGCACTGTTTGTGAATATTATATCTTTATTTTGCCAAGCTGGCCTGGAATGCTCTGGATATTCCACTTTGGATTCTGATTCAGCAGGTGCAGCTGTGGAAATCAAAAGATAAAAGACATTTAATCATTGAATTAAATTCCGGAATAACATTCAAGGAGTGAAGAAGGGTGGGTCTATTTTACATTTTCATTGGAGGACTTACGAAATAAATTTGTCGATGTAACTGTGCTATACAGTTATTAAAATGTATTAATATACAAAATGAAGAAAACAAACCTGACTCGGGTCTTTCATCAGGATGCCAGTGCTCAATTCCATATTTGTGACAAGGAGAATTAGTTAACGACATTGTTAATGCCATTCTTTTCAAATCTCGTTCATTTTCTATTGTGAGTCTATCTAAAGTTTTACTGTATAACTTCGGATTAATCACGCCAGCCCATGTATAGGCCCTTCTGTCATAATTTGAATATGGTGTACTGTCTGGATAAACTTCTCTATCATAATACACATTTTGAGCATTACTTCTGTGTGGATTAAACTTTTGAACATCTCTTTCTCTTGCAGGACTGTAAGACTTGCTTCCACAGTAAACATCTTGCGTGTTTCTATGTAAGGGATTTGGCCCATGATATTCTTTATACCATCTTTCTTGGACTTCTTCTGCATTGAATCCAGTTGTAACAGGAGATTTTGTATTTCTTCTGAACATTTGGTCATCGCTATTACTAATCCCTACTCTCTTTCTAGGTTTTAAACGATGTGTCTGTACATATGCATCCCGAGTAGATCTTGTAAATGGACTATTGGTGTAATATTTATCTGCTGATTGTTGTTCTGGTGCGTACCCATTATAAATCGTACTCGGAGGTACTTCGTGTAAATAAGATTTGTTATAATCAGTATATGGATTTGCTACATGATTCCACAGTGTTCTTCTGTGATATTGCATTCTTGGCTGTATGTCTGGAGGGACACCGTACGCATCACCAAATTCCCATGAAGCCATTCTGGTCCTAGAATATTAAACATAGTGGAGGTTTGTGCCATCTGTAGCACCAAAAACGGAAGTTTGTTTACATGTGTTCAAAATATTACAAAATATTTCTGGTTATTATCAAAAATGTTGTTACCTGTACAATATATTAGGAAATAAATTTTCTAGTGATTGTATTGTTGTAAGCATCTTCCTAGAGAAGGATTAATGCACCCATATATATATATTGATAATATTTACACACTGTAAACTCTGTCTTCAATAAAATTGAGAAACGGTTGTATACACAGTTAAACTCCCGTTCAAATCTGACTACTCTGAGGTTCTGTGATGCCGTCAGCCCCTGACAGCATATATATTTTTATGCTATTTCATGCCTTGCGTGTTAAAGACATCAATATTTTGAGATAATGCATTCTAATGACTATTTTTAAAATAAGAATGGTGCAGGTTAGAAGGCAATGTATAGCACGATCCAATAAATAAAAATTGTATACCGGTGATTATAAATTTATTGTGATAAACACATGAAATTCGAGTCCGTGCAGTGTGCTGACATAATTATTTCAACGGCATACTGTTACACAAAACTGTGTACCATTATTCTAAGTGATTGTTTACATCTTACCTGTCTATTGTTCCCCAAAAATGTGACAATCAATGATATCGAGCACCTGAGGACTTGTTTATCATGGTTGCCTTGTTACAGAATGCCGTAAATGATCACATAAGTGTCGTAAACGGCTGTTAGCGAATATAATTTTGTTGAGAATGCAATTTTTAACATATTAATCGGATTATTTAGAAAGAACATAACTAACCATTTTGAAAAATTAGTATATTTTTCTTCTAATTCTTCGAACGGCTTTAAGGTGACATTTATTGAATCTACTCTCCGAAGCGTCCTCTAACGGTAAAGACTCCGTGGAAAATGAGTGCCGCTTGGAATCGCGACGTTGCTTGTGAGTGCACTCAACATCTACTGTAATGCTCAAAGCAAATTACTTAAAATACGCGAAATTAAGTTTTCATTAGGGTTTTTATATATTTATGGTCGCCTTAAAGTATCAGAATATCTTTAAAACATTCAATTGTAATTTATTTCTTACTGTTTTTTTTTCAGTTTCAGTTATCTATCTGATCTCCGATTGTACAAATTATAGCAAATAATCCCGATCTCAGTAGAAAATCAGAAAATGTATAGCTGGCTATGTCTGCGCATGATAATTTTTAATCGCTATAGAGGAATGATAGAAATCAATTTTGGGTAAAGCCCAGCACAATTTTGTGTATTTTTGTCATAGTTGTCTGTTCCCTTCCCGAATAATTTTTATTTAAAAGTGTATAATTTTTAAATTCATGCAGGGATACCTGTCACGTGTAACCTAGCTATATATGAAGAATAATTTATAATAAAATATAGCTTAACTACTTAGTGTTCTCTTTACTATTACAAAATATTTAATACTTCAATATTTTAACTGTCTAAAATATGATGCAAATATATTTTTCCATAGGATTTACAGAATTTGTGCATACATTCATGTAAACAAACATAACATTTCCATAGACTGACCTCGAGAGATCAAAAACATAAATCTACGTTTTCTATCTATGGCCTCCAAATTTTCACTGTTGATTTCTTTTTGTTCACCTCAAAATCTTTCAAATAATTTTCTCCTTCGTATTTGGCACATCTTCTCGCTTTAGGGAAATCCGCCTCGGAATCTGTTGCAGAGTAATCAAATTCGTCACCCGTTTCATTGTCCTCAGAATGGCTGTCAATTCTATGTGCGTCAACGTGTCCATTGGAGTAGCGACTTCTACCAGGATATGAAGCTTTGTAACCTGGATGAACATCCAATGGTGTCATTGGTGATAAATAATTTCTTTCAGGGTTTAGCTCTCTGTCCGTTTCATAGCTCGGAATGAAAGATGGGTGATTTTTGTTTTGTGGATGATTTTTTCTTTTCCTGCCAGGCTTACCACCATTATGCTTGTTAGGTACAGTGTTTCCTTGATGTTTTCCTTCACTTTGTGCCCATACTGGCTTAGGATCATATTGATTGTCATCAGATTCGTTCCAACTGGGCGGTGCTACGGGATTTCTGCGTGCGTTTTGTTCCATGTCAGATGGGAGTTTGTTACCGTCAGCAACGGAAGGTGGTATATGTGTTTTGCCATTTCTACTCTCCAAATTTTCATTCAAAATGTTTCTCGGTGCATAATGTTTGATAACGGGGTGTATGTTATCTGTACCATTTTTTCTGCTAGATCCCAGGTTGGGTCTTTTGCCGTCTTGACTTGGTGCTTGTACAACGATGACAGGTTGTACTTCAGGCTGATACCCATTTTGCTGTATTATTTCTCTTGTATTTGTGTCTGGTGTCAAATTTTCTGACAAAAATACCTTTTGATTGTTTCCAAGTAAAACATTATCGATAGCGTCGTTATTGAATCCGAACGGATATTGTGACCCGTTGGGGAAGATAACGCCGCCACCTCGTTGCGAAAGTGGTGGTAACTTTCCAACTAACGGCTGCTTGCTCTTTATATTTGAATTCATAACATGCGTTTCATAGTACATGTCGTTTGGATAAACTCTCCCTAGTAGTCCAACCTGCCCGTGCTTTTTTCGGTTCTTTTTCTTCCCATGTTTGTTTAGCTTATCTCTGTTTTCACCATTTGCATGCAATATACTGCGGTTTGAAATAAATTTTGCCCCCTTTTTGTTTTTGATTTTTTTGCCATGAGGATCTGTGACGTAACCAGATGAGGAGTCAGCTGGTGAAACAAGCTTTCCCTCGTACATCTTATTAGCTACATACTGATTTTGTTTGACATATGTTAACTGATTTTTCTTTTGCCGGTAATTAGCATTTTCAATGTTTTCTTTACTTACAACGTGAACGTGTCCGTTAGCCATGGATAAGTGCCGTTCATCTAATCCATTTGCCTGCTTATCACCACTCGTTTTACTTCCTTTAAAACATGATCGTGTCTCCTCGGAAGACGCATTTTTTCTGGACCGTTTTAAATGTTCAACTTGGTCTGAACCAACCAACGGTGCTTTTACATCACTCCGTCGGTAATACGTATCTGTTTCTTGGTCATGCATTAACTCATATTTTCTACACAAGGATTTCCTAACACCTGGATTACTGACTACAGATTCATTTGCGTAGCAGTATTTGGATAAAAGACCACAGTAATGTGACCCATACATCGCATTCATTTGTCCCGCTATTCTACAGTCATTCGCTCCTGGTATATTACTGTACATAAAGGTATCTTCATAACCATTTTGGCAGCACATTTGAATAATCATATCAATTACAATTAAAATAAAGAGAAGCAACAACAACGCCATATTGACGCACCAGAAAAACATCAAAACATATGAATAACTAATGTTACAGTAAGCAAGGAAGTACCCACCATACGATACATCGTATAGGCAATTAAATGCTGATGGAAATATATTATTAAGATTATTCGACACGAGAAACATATAACCAATAAACCATGCAATTATCCAAAGCAATATTACTACGCATTTTACAACATACCAGGCAAAGTACCATTTGACTTTAGAGTTCAACATATGTGTGATATAGTCTAAATAGTTATCAACATCCCTCCGTATTGTATCGTCATTCACGTCTTCGTCACCTTTTTCGTATTTGATACATGATTGTGACAATATTCCTGCATATTCTAATATGGCCGTTATGTCTTGCTTTAATTGTTTTCCGACAAATAAATACCACAAAAACATAGGTAAAGCAAATGAAAAAGCTTCGCAAAGTTTTAAAAGTGGAAACATTCTATGCGGGAGCTCAGTACCGTGACGCGGTTCTGTAACATTGCGGTAAACCCAGCGCCATATTGTTTGATTAGCAGTTGTATTATAAAAATATTCCCAGATCCATCTTTCAGTGGTGTAATTGTAATAAGGCCGTAATTGTGACCAGCAGTACGATTCAACACTTTCTGTTGTCCAAGAAATGTTTCTAGCGCCGTAGGTATCAAGGTGAGGCCAGCATGAAATCCCGTTAACTGAAAATATGAGTTGTTTTTTTTTAAATTTTTTTATACAGTAATTGTTTGCTCACCGAAAAAGCGTAATTATATAAGTATAATCGGAACCGCAGGAAAAACAAAATTCAACATTAGTCTATTATTAAATAGCAATATTATTTAAGACTACGTGACATATTTGCCTATACTTCAATTTAAAAAAAAATAACGCCGTAACTTCCTAAATGATACCATATAGAAATACAGTGCATTTTAAATACAATAAGACAAGTTCAAGCGTGAAATTAGCGATTGGGACATGTATCATAGCGGAAAACGGGAAATGATTTATCCTATCTTATACATAATGGATATCTGTAAGTAAAATAAGCCTGATCCGGTCTTTACATAGAAATAAAATAAAAAGAATCAAAATGTTTCCCATAACTGAAACAAGGCTCAGTTATGACACTTTAGTATAGTTTTTGGGCCATTTAATTGACTCAATTAATTGAATATGACCGCAATAGAGAATATCATTTGCATTATTTTACCACAGCATATAAAATAAGTTATTCAGCTGACGTGAAAACGCACTTACCGAAATACACCAGTATAAATCCTACAACTCCAAATAACATAGGTATAATTACCAGACTCAGTAAAAGCAATTTATCTACCCAAAGAAATATGTTAATTCTATCCAATGGTATACCACTACTTTTCGTTTCCATGACAACTGTGAAAATGCGTTTTTTAATTACTTCACTAAATGTGCATCAGTGCAGTTGAAGTTGCAATAGCATCAGAGAGCCAGGATATAGGAGCTTATGGAGGAATTATCGCGTTGCTAAGTTGTTGTTACAAACTTAATACAGCACAGTATATTTTTATGCAATTTAGAATCTAGATATGCCAGATGCATGAATGGGCTTATCTTATTTGCATATTGTTAGTAGCGTCGTGGGTGTGTATATTTCCTGGACGTTAGGGTCTAGTTTATTGTTTACTTGGTGACATATGCTTAACTTATTTAACTTTTTTCTTATCCTTCCTTGTCTCGGTTTTTATACCGCTCATTTTTTTTAATGTATTTTTAATTCAAAAATGTTGAATTATGACTTCTTGACTTTAGTTTTTTGCACGTAAAACTTTACATCAGTTAAATAACAATTTAATACTTCCTTATAAAAAGTACTAAAATTGATCCCTGCCATGCAGACTACACATTCATCTTCACTTTTACTTTTTGGTGCAATTCATCATTTCTATACTGTAAACATTCAATATTAGGTTAACATCAAAATGCGGATGAAAACCATTAAATGATAATTAGGATATCACAATTTTTATTTATCGTAAGTAGTGCATCCGGTATCTGTGTAATATCTAGCTAATAATAGTCTAGTTTAATATATCTTATTACATTTTTACGATTTCGCGACAATATGAGAATTACAATTTCTTGTGTCGCGTAATGTTTTGAACATATTATGATATTACAAACACAATGTACTAGTTAATATTACTTCAGAGCAATGTCTCACAAAGTTACAGTATCATAAAAAGGTCAAACATAACAAAAACATAAGGGCATGTATAACATACGTAATAAATTGTGAAAAAAATATTTCAGAAAGGGTGTAAAAATAATATTGATTCTTCAACAGCTGATCATTTGAACTCCCATCAGATAACACATTCAGGCTGTGGAGCTTTGTGACATAGAATTGAAATCAAATGTACTATCCATATCATCATTGAATGTTCGTCTGGTTACTGCGTGTTCTGTAAACATTCTAGTCCTCGTTCTTGAATTTAATTTATCATGACAGAAATCACGAATATCTTTCCTTTTTATGAAAAAAACAAGCATCGTTACGCCTATAACTGCTAGACAAACACCGCCTATCATGAGACCATAGGTGAAATCAAATTCTGAAGACGTGTCATTTGCTTTTGATGCTGCCGCCGAGTCCAAAATGCTGATATAAGTTGCCGCAGTCTTCTGACAAAAAACTGAAAAACAAACTACAAAGGTAGCCTATTACATTTGTGTATTTTAATAAATTCGTTAGCAGTAGAAACGCATAAAAAGTGAACCCATGAAAAAATAATTAATCATGGCAAACTTGTAATGTTGTCCCCGAGGTCGTCCCACATATTGTTTTGCACCGACATTTTATTTAATTACTTGTATGAAACTAAATATGTAATTTTGTTACGTAGCTACTTAGTATAATAAATTAAATCTATATTTCTTTTGCGCACATAAATGATTAGGCATAACCACAGATTGGGTAAATGCGGTGGAGTCTTTTAAATGCCCTCGGGTATGGGGGGGTTGGGTCTTAGATACTCAAGATGGAGGATCGTATACTCTTGAAATAGTAAATTACCTTTACGCTTGGGATATTACTTTATAGCCCCTTAGAATTTAACAAATGGTGACATGACATAAATGCCCCGTGTAGTGCAAAAGCACATATAAAATGCAAGATAGGTGTTTAAGTGACCTCATGCATCAAATGCTATGAATTACACAAGCTGTATCATTGTATGGGATATTTACGTCTACTTTTCACAGTTACTGCTCTCGTGTATTGGGGTCTATAAAGTCACTTTAAAATAAATCCATACATAGCAAACATAGAAGCTAAACAGACTTTTTAACCTCTGACAGTAAGTACTTACCGGTGAGAATGAAAATACTTGAAAACCACGTTAACATGATTATTCCTCCATGATGACTCAAAAATGAATGACAATATTTTTTAAAGAGGACATATTTACGACTTATCAGGTCACGCACATCGGTAACATAACGTAGGTTTCGTTCTCGATAGATTGACAATGCTCTAATGATGTGGTCTATTCATTATGATATGGAACGTCATCATACGGTACACATATAATCAGTATAGTACATAACATCAGGAAATAATTAAAGTCTTATCAAGAATGTTCATAAAATTACGGTAAATGTCAAAACTGCTGTATACACGCAGAACAGGTTGTTAAACCAAACGCAAATACCGCAGTTGTATTTAAGGAGTTCCCGGATATCTGCGTTATCTTCACTTAATAATATGAAACTGAGATTTTGTTCCTTATGCTAGCTATTTGTCTCGATATTATTTAATACAATAAATGATAATATCCGTGTTATGAATAAAAAGAAACCATGCACTTTTACATGTTTACGGATAAACACATTCTTATCTCCTTTTATATTAACATTAAAGTATGCGCCCTTCTATTGACATTAAAAATAGCTAGCTAAAAATAAATCTTGATTGACGCAAAAATATTTAAGAATTTGTGGCGTTTTGCATCTTATAATTTTTTGCAACAGTCGAATATAGAAATCATGCATTTGTTCTTTCCCTTAAAGGTAATTAATGGCTTTTATTATTATTAATGCATATACATGCATGTATACCTAGCGCTTTTGATACTTACAATATATTATTACCTACGCGTCAGTAGTTAAATATTAATTTATAAATGTGAAATGACCTGCTAGCAGTATACCTTAACTAGGTCATTGCACAGGTAAAAAGAGAGGTGATTGAGTGTGCTGCCTACACAATACAACGCTGCGAAGCCAGGGTTGAGAATCTGATGTGTCGCAGAAGATAACGGGAAGCTAGATAAGCAGTTTCTGCATGTATTTTACAGCAAACGTAATTAAGAGCCACACCACTTGCTTGCGATCTACACAAGTCTCATTCGTGTAATCAACAAACAAAGGTATGTACCACCGTCCATACATCGACCAGATCATTATGCGTATCTATAAGCGCTATAAGTACTGTCACTATCAAGAGTCTTGTTACGACTATAATTAATCAGCAAGAGCCGTGCTGTGCACTTGTGTTACGAGATGTGCATAGTTTTAAGTGTAGTTAATGTCGACTGGGCGACATTTAATTATTCAAGTTCTTGATAATAATAGATTATACAGGCAAATATGAGTAGGTTACCTTTCTATTATACGGGGAGATTGTTGTAAGAGCCTTAATTTCGACTTTATTTTTATTGTAATAAATGCAAAACTATTAATTGGAAGCATGGTATATTTTATGCCTTTGCCCATTTCCAGTATTCGATCACTCTCTAGTACCATGTGCCTTTAATAGTATTTAAAATCCATAGTGTTCGCGGGATTGTATCGTAACTTAATAAAATAATTAGACCTGGCAAAGATATGTAGTACCCTACACAAGTAAGCTGTCACATGTTCCCTCAGTTACCAGGTCTCTGGAACAAAAGATTTATATTCGGTATTATCAAAGTATGTATTAATAATACAGTTGGATGCTTCTAACATTTTCATACCTATAGGTATGCGGAAGGATTAAGATATTTATTAGATTCATTTTTCATCTGCATTATATAATCTGACATATGTTTTGTTTATATCAAGTTTATTCACCTTTTATATCCCCATTCGGATGTTATTATGAATCAACATGTGGTTGTCCTATTATAATAAATCTGGTTTAATGATGGTTGCTGTAGTGCATGCTTATCAAAACAAAACTATTAAATTGTGTTTGATATAAAGCGTAAAGTATTAAATCATGAGAGTCAGTTATATCATAGGACATTTTAAGCTGCTATTTTATGTTTTTGCGGTGATAATAGGTTTACTAAATGTTTTGCCAATGTTATAAAAATGACAGTTTATTACAGGAACTAGTTCATTTACCTATTTTAATCAAAAAATATAATGACAGTTAAAAATGTGGAACTGAGAGCAGATAGTAAGATAGTGTAAACCTTTGAAAGACCAAAATCACCTCCCTTAAAAAAAACACTCGTTTGTTTTACTTGTCTGAACAGTAAATTAAATAGGGACACAAATGATGAATATTTTATTAGAAGAAAAATTAAACTTGACAAACTCTTATTCATTGTCACGGACAGGCTATATTTTTTAAACGAGATGATTTCAACTTACATGTAGTATTTGGCATAGCAGCTTGGACATCATTTTTGAAACCTAACGTTGAAATGTTATTATTATTATATAATAAGTGTTATCTTGTTAAAAAATAAAAGTAAGCTAACGCACACAGTGAGGGTAAATTTTATTGGACTGCCTATTAGTTATTTTTAAGACATGCACCGGGAATACATATGGCACCACGCAGACTCACACAACCTTTTTCCTCAGCTATACTGCCCGCCTAGCGGATTTTTGCTGAGTATCAGTGTCTACTGACCAGTACCTTTAAAGTCACCTAGCTTATCTTAACTTCAGTACACCGCGTACTAAGATACCCTGGGGGTCACTTGTGAAAAGGGTGGGTCCACATGCGCGAACATAGAGTTTAATAAAAAAACCTAAACACGTATATAGCTTGCTAAAAACCACTCCTTTGAAAGACTAGCTTGCAGGTTTAAAGCGTGACCCTTTGACATACCTTAGTCGGTAAAATTCATCAGATAAGTAAACATGTTCCCGCGCTGGTTAAGCCAACCTGATTTTTCGTATCTAATGGTGAAAAACATGCCCCTTTTTAACTTCGCATCTGAATACATTTCAATGGTATAAAAACATATCCTTTGGTAGATCGGCATTCCTTGCAAAAACAACACCCTATTTGCCAATATTTAGCCAAATATATATACCCTTAACGCGGAACGCACATTACGTGCCTGATTGGGGAAAAATATCACTTTTCATACAATTTTTCGTTCGTGCATGTGGACCCACCTTTTGACCCATGTGCCCTCCCCGAGCAAGATACGTTCGGCTGCCTTGCTACATGCTTAATTTAAATGTCTTTTTAAAGCTGTTTGCTTTTGCTTGACAACAAGTGAACTTTCTATGACCACAATTTTCATTGTTCAACCCAGACCCAGATCGATTCTGAACTTATGACCCTAGTTTTCCATTGTGTTCGAATCAGTCCTTAGGCTGTTATTTCATATATATGTTTGAATATTCGTCAGCAACAAAGCAAAACATTTTATTTTAGAAAAATAATAATGGAGTACTTCTGGCATCAGTTTAGTATTGCGGCGTCTGAAAACTATTAAAATCCCTCACAGGACATCATTTTTTTATAACGATATCAATAGAATAAATTTTGCTAGAATTAATATTTAAATGTCCTAATTTTGTTCATACGAAATGCAGGTCTCAAGAAATTGGAAGTCGTTATCGGGGTCGTTATATAGCTTAGGCTACAATGGACATTGCCATTTCAAATCACCGTCGTCGGCTTCTTTATGTTGAAGATAGCTAAAAATAGTGTAGTCTCCCTCTTTGATTGATGCAATGTGCATCTTGACTAAAACTCCCGAGGGGGGATACTTCACAAACTTTGCGTAATGGTGTGCGGCACAGGCTTCACAACCGAATCCTCTCAACTATTTTTCTCTGCCACAAACTGGTTTGCATAACTTTTTTTTGCTAAAAAAACTTTATTGCAAATTTTACGTGTACTGGATAACCGGTTTATTTTAGTCAAAAACCAGATCAACTCGGCTTAATTATTAAATAAACGGATTTACTCTACTAATTCGGTCAAACACCGGATCCTGTCTGCTAATTTGATAAAAAAACGGATACTCTCTGTTAATTTGGTATAAAAAAAAACAGATCCACTACAGCGGCACATTCCTATATATATAGATAAGACGATCAAAACCCTGACTAAGGCTCTGATGTGTGTCTTTGATTGTAACCGTGCCATGTCATCAATTTATATAACTTTCACAAAACACCACAGGCTACAATGAAAAAATTAACAGTTTTTGAACATTAGAATTAGTTTTTCGCAAGCAAAAGTCGGATTCTTAACAATTGATTTAACATATTTAAATATTTTTTTCAGGTCAGAGGTTTTTCAATCAAGATGAATCCCCCAGTGGTCATGTTGCCGTTTTGTTTGTTAGGTTGTGCTTCATTTATCGTGTTTACTCAAGCGGCGATATGCCCAGAAAACTGCGAATGCCTCGGGACTGTTATTGACTGTAAAAGTACTTCACTTGATCACATTCCAATAGATCTTCCAAATCCAGAGTCCATCAAGGAAATGTATTTCCAACAAAACAACATCAAGACAATTCTTGACGAGCTTAGGTCTTATACAAATTTGGAAATATTGAATCTCGAAAATAACGGAATTAATGATATTCACGACGACGCTTTCACTGACCTTTGGAATCTCACAGAGTTACGCCTTGGGAATAACAAATTGTCGTCGTTTCCACGCCAGTTATTTATTGGTTTGCAATTGCATACATTAGATTTGAGTAACAATTATTTAGCAAATATTCCGAGTGGCGCGTTTTCCATTCCAAGCCTTCAAGAATTGTCATTATCAGGGAATAGCCGTGTATTATCTACGAGCAACGATGACGTGTTTGCCGGAGGAAACTCTATTAGAACGCTAAATTTGCAGAGTACGTGGCTAGATTCGGTCCCAACAAAGCAATTGCAGCGTCTTACTCAATTACGATCTTTAAGTCTAAACATTAATGGAATTTCTAAAATTGGAAGATATGCATTTCGTAAAAATGGTTTTCTAGAAGAAATAAGTATCGAAAATAATTACATATCGGAGGTTGACAATTTAGCATTTGCTACGATGGCGGGTGTTAACGAACTAAAAATTCTCCGTTTGTCATCTAATAAATTGTCAAACATTCCGACAGCTATAAAAAGTCTTGGCAATCTTCAGGAACTACATTTAAACATTAATCCCATGGAAGAAATACCTGCAAACAGTTTTGATGGTATGAGATATTTGCAACGTTTGCAGCTGATGTATATGTCTCAGTTAAAAGTGGTTAAGAAAAATGCATTTGCAGGACTGGTGAATTTGAAAGAAATATACCTACATTCATGTTCCAAGCTGACGTCCATTGAACCAGGTGCTTTCGGTGAAGTTCCTCCTCCATATTTGCGCAAAGTTTATTTTAATAACAATCATCTGTCTTCGTTGGATAAAAATTTAATCACGTGGGATAACTTGAGAGAATTGGACGTTAGTAATAACTTTTATGACTGTAGTTGTAATGCTACTTGGATGCCAGAAATGCTTCGACATCAGAAATCTAAGTTCTCGCAAACTCATGGTCAAAAAATACTTTGCTTTTCTCCAGAGAGTATGAGATATAAGAAACTTATTCAGTTGCATGACGGGTCGTTTGAATGTAACAAGGAAGCAGAGGAATCTACACATGGTATACTGATTGGTTTAGGTATATTTGTAGGAATCCTTGCTATTGTCATGGTAACAGCTTTAGTGTATCGTTTCAGAAGACGCATTCGTAGTGGTCTGCCTATAACCTCAGTTTATAAGACATACCACAATTCGGACGCAGAAACAACGCATCATGTGAACAGCGATGAGCAAAACACGAAACAGGAGGTAGACGAGGAAATGCCCTTGCAGCATGATGACAATCTAGATCTAACTTTAGCTGAGGAAGAAACATCCCTACAGAACTTGGATGCCGGATATGCTTCGAAATCAGAAACCTAAGTTATCGCATACTCATGGCTAAAAAAAAATTTGCTTTGCCCCAAGTAGTATGAACTGAAGAAACTAATTTAGTTGCATGACGGTTTGAGTGTAATAAAGAATTGGAGGAATATCTGCATGGTTTACTGATTGGCTTTAATAGGTTTATTTATCAGAATCTTTACTATTGTCATGTTAACAACTTTAGTGTGTCGTTTTAGGTGGTGTATATCTTCTATAACCTCAGTCTAAACTACACACCAATATTCATCGTTTTAGAAGGTGTATATATTCATGTAACCTCAGTCTAAACTACACACCAATATTCATCGTTTTAGAAGGTGTATATATTCATGTAACCTCAGTCTAAACTACACACCAATATTCATCGTTTTAGAAGGTGTATATATTCATGTAACCTCGGTCTAAAATACACACCAATATTCATGTACAGAGACAACGCATCATGTGAGCGGCGATGAGGCATACATGAAACATGAGGTAAACGAGGAAACGCCCGTGCAACTTGACGAGAATGTAGAACTAATATTAGTCGAAGAGAAAGCATCCCTTATGATATTACAGGGTGATGTTAGCGGTTAATAATGATATACAACATATTATTGTACTCTTGTGCCTTTAAATCATGCCAACAAATTTTCTATAATTTTTAAGCAGATTTGTGCATACTAATTTATACTGAAGCTAATACAATGTACATTGTACCAACGACACGCTCACAAATCCAATATTTAGAACCCGTTTTCCGATGTATCACTCTTACAGATCTGTAGACATTGCAGTTCTCAAAACACGGTTTGTGGGCGTTAGTGACAGACATGTGCGTATTATCGTTATATTAGACAGGCCTATTATATATTATAGTAGCTTTATATCTACACATGTATATACATTTTTTATTTAGTGATCAAATGGGATTTTCATGGTTACATTTTAGCTTTTATGGTGCTCACTTCTCAGTGTTGAGTATCCCGTATAATTGTTTGTATAGTATATGTATGCTTTTCTAGAAATGCAGATGCATAATAATATCATGTGAGCTTTTGCTTTGGTATTTCATTGTTGTTACTCTTTTTATTCTCTTCCAAAGTTAGCTGTAGTATTCATACATGAATCCTAATGTTTTAAAGAGATTGCTGTCGTAAATATAGTTGTAAACATGTGTAGATCAAAATTTGATACATGTATGTCGATTGTAAACTTTTATATTTTTTTTTGTAATAAAATTTACCTATATAAAGCCATGAATATAAAAATACGTTAGCCAGGAGCGTTCACAAAATGTGGAGCAATAATTTCCAATCTCGACGAAAATTTATCAAAAACTGGTACCAGCAAAGGACGATTTTCCTCCTAATCCTTCAGGACCTAGGGCAGTATATCCAGAGTCAACCGGTAAATCTGCACCGTCAATATAACTAGCATCCTTACTGCACAAAAAAGTTACAGCAGCAGCAATTTCAGCAGCATGCGCCATTCTCCTTGAGAGAGTCGTGGAATTTTTTAACTTAGCTCCTAGTGTCGCTTGATCACCGCTGGCAATCTACAATAATTCACCAAATTCTAGTTTTTAAATTCAAATTCGTTAGTAAATTAAAAAAATTCTACGTTATTCAAACGTAAAGCACATTTTTGCAATTTTTCATCATTTTAAATATAATTTTCACAGAGGTTTTCTGTACGATCTCCTTATGCATGCCTTTGGTTCGTTTATAAAGCAGCTCTATCTTTTGGGAGCTTTTTTCACTTACCAATAGCCTAGCAATATTTTTTTGCTTTATCTAGATTTACGTAGTGCTAAGTTAATTAAGATTTGTTAAATCTTGCCTAAATAACATACCAATTACTTTAATTATCTTTTAAGTTTAAAAAGTGTTGATTGATTAGTTAGTATTTATTTGTCAATTTGATTGGTCAAACGTGTGTCAAATCGGAAGCAGCCGTCCAGCTAGAACAAATTGGACATCGATTTACAGGAAGAAGGTTAAATATTTAAATTAAATCTTGCTATTATATGACTATAAAAATATGATATGCATTTTAAAATATGTATTAACGATAACGATCATCGTGGTTATTTTAATAAAAATAAAATATAAAAAAATTTAAAATATTTAAAAATAAAAAACCCTACTAGCTCTTGTGATATTGGTGTCCAAACAGGTCCAGGACTCACTGAATTCACCCTGATACCGACTGCAGATAAATCTAAAGCCATACACTTTGTCAATATTAGTGCTGCACGTTTTGTGGAAGAGTATAACCAATAGCCTTTTCCTGGCTGTGCAACATACCCAGAGCCACTACTTATGTTGACAATAGCACAGTTTCTGCCATCTGTAATAGTTTTATCTTGTCTGAATGGTTAGTACATTATCAAAGGCACAACTCTTATACATGCCAGTTCTGAGTCAAATGCAATTCCCCGGTGCAATTCATTTTGTCATGTTACATCTAACATTTACCAAAACGATGTGCCAAGCGCATTATAACATATCATATTCTAGTCTTGCTTGTTACATTTGTCTCGAACAACAAACGTCATCCACAAACCTCTGTCAACTTCTGCTTGCCTTTATATTCATAGCTCACACACACTTATTTCTGATAACCGATTACTGCACAACAATGCAAGCCTACAATCACTGATTAGTTTACTTTTACCTTTTTTCATGAAAGGATAGCATGCTTGAACCATGTTAGAATAACCCACAACATTTACAGATAAAGTTTTATTCCAATCTTCCGTTGATACCTCTAAACCTAGAAAAAATCACGAGTACGCATTTAGGGTTTATTTAATTAAATATGATAACTTCATTATAAACAACAGATAGCGTATTGTAATTAAATGATGAGCAGGTATTTTAATAAATCTAGGTGTACCTGGTGTGAAACAAAAGTGTGCTGCACCGTTAACTAGAAAGTTCACCATTCCACCGTTGTCGTCTGCCACCCTTTTTACGGCTGTAACACATTCCACTTTGTTAGATACATCAACATGATAAAATCTAGCTTTCTTTCCTTCAGTTGTTAATTCAAGTTCAAGTTGAACACCCAGAGATTCGTTGAGATCAAATATGGCAACGGTGGCACCATCATTGCTATAACACATAATACAAATGACAATACTAAATAAAATAACATGAACTTGTTGGTTATCACTAGTGTTTGTATTTGCCATTTCTCATTCTCGAATAACGTTTGAAGGTTGCAAGTCGGAAATGTTGCAGAAGTGAACTTTTTTCAAAGTTGTTATGCACTGTATATTCTGCAGTGTGTATTCCACTAACACTCGACATGAACTTCATATAATTTCAGCTCAGAAAGACCTATTACAATAACTCCCTGCTGAACAAAACTTACTGCAGCTTGAAGGATAAGTCGTTATCAAGTATTCCCATCGTTTTCTGTCTGTTCTATGTGTATGTAGTATTCGAATTTATGCTGATTATTAACCCGCGATTATCATTTTTACGTTTTGTGTTTAAGCCCGGAACTTTATGCGATATCCAGGGACAATACCTGAATCTCTCCACAGTTGAACGACCTATTCCAGATGCTCCCCCGGTAACTATAGCAACCTTTCCTTCAAATCTTCCAAGTGTATGAGCAGAATCCAGTTTTGGTTGAGGAAACGTTTCCTTATATTTCTCAGCCATAATAATTACAACCCCGTTCCAAAATTCACTTGCAAGATTATGATTCCGGCCTTTATCTTGATTTTTATCGGTTAAGTGTGACAAATGTCTTGACATACTTTTCTAATAGTTAGCTGTGGTGTTTACTTCAAGGTGTAAATAAACCACGATTATATTAAACGTGAGTAACAGATATTGATTGGATGCTCTCTATAAAAGCTAAAATGGTGCCTGTGATTTTTAAGTTTTAATTTACGAGACATAACAGCTTTTTCATTGGTTATAGTGCTACGCACACGAAATTACCAAATAGTTTTTGACAAAAGCGTTAGACGCTACAAGAAAAGTTATAGAAGCGTACACTACAAATCGCAGTTAAGTGCTAGGAACCACGTATAGGTCCGCAACAAATTCGCTAAAATTTGTTGGTCATTTAGGAGCTATAGATTTCTCCTAGGACCTAAACAAAACTATTCTAGGACCTGAAAGATTCTAGAAGCTGCAGTCGACCATCGATATATGTAAGGAGTGAGATAGGAGCTAATAGACCATTTGTTTGCGCCTAAGGGCATCACTGTCGGACCCGTTTGATCCTTCAGTTGAATACAATTCCTACTTTTTAAAACTTGAATTTAGGAATTCATTAAGGGGTTAAAGTAAATCAAGGTAATAAAATATATTCATAAATAATTATTTGTCTATTTAGATACTAATATAAGTTTATTACATAAAAAGCATTTTTAGACCAAAGATAAGATTTTTTTTCAGTTTTGGCTCAGTATGCGAAAAAAGTGGAGAATATAGTGTTTTGTAAATGAATTGCGAGTGCACGAATAACTATGTCATTATTCATTCAGAAAAAAATTACATAAGACATGCTGGGATAGTTTGGGTCCACGACTGGTGGCTCCAACAAGTGCAAGTGACCCAGTATGATTCTCGTCAAAGGAAGCACATCCTGTTCAATTCGGTTTATAACTTCATACTAAAGTATACGTCACAGTTTTTTTTGAACCTCCTATCTGATGCTATATTGCCGAGAAAAACTGTTAGTGGTATGTTGTAGGAAAGCCAAAGTGAAAATGGAATACTTACTATTTTAATTTGTAAAGTTAGGAATTTTCTAATGATAGCGTTTTCTACAAAAAAAATGTTTCTTGAAAACCCATGTTAAATGGCCATCCGAATTATACGCGAGCAAAAACATGGCGGAATAAGAGATTCTATGCATAATTCATTAGCCAGGCTCTAAATGTTTCCAAAAGCACGATTGAGAGAGTAAAAAAGAACGAAACGCGCCGTCATCCAGTAACTCTATGTGAGTACAGTGTTAGCATAATATACATGTATTCCACTATACAAATCATACTGAATAATGAATACTGTATTTATCTGATATAGCTTTATCAAATCCTATTTTATTTCATTCCGTTTCTATGCAATTTCTTGGAACTTGACGGCATGGAACGTAATGTAATAGAACCTTTTATTATCAATATAGAAAACTATTCGGATGATGACGACGGTGAATTTGAAGATGATGAAACAACGATGGATGAGTGACTAATTGTTCGAGATAGTACGCTGAACGGATAATGATATTTTAAAAGCAGAAATGCATTTCGTGTTGTATTATTTATTAAGGTATAAATAAAACGTGTGCTTTATACGTAAAAATGTGTTTTTTTGTTTTAATGATACAGAAATCCCTAATATATAGTTTTATTTCAAGAGTACAAGGTTTCATAATATGGGTATTTTCTAACGTTTCCAGTTTTTGATCATTTAATAATCAGTCAATAAATGTCACAATCGATTGGTTATATTGGTTATAAAAATACAACTACACAATAACTTATGAAATTGTACCTAAGTGAAAACGGCTGTTATCGCAATATATACGAGTCCAAATGAACGGACGCACTATCGCGTATAATTTGGATGGCCATTTAACATGGAATTTGAAGAAACATTTTTTTTTTTGCAGAAAACGCTATCATTAGAAAATTCCTAACTTTGTACATTTAAAATGGTAAGTATTCCGTTTTTCTCTGGCTTTCCTACAGTATACCCAGGCTACAGTATACCAATAATATTTTTTCTCGGCAATATATCATCAGATAGGAGGTTCACAAAAACTGTGATATGTACTTTAGGTCAACTAGCAATGAACTGGCTCCCAACTGATCCGCTCTGGCACACTCAATTGCAGCTCCAAGAAGTTTCTGGCGTCTGCCGTTTGTAGCTCCTAGACATTTCTAAATCTACAATTTTCTAGGTTATAGGAATGGATTTCTAGCTGCTAAATCCTAAAAAATTCACGCACGTTTGTTTAGCTCCTAGAACTGAATTTGTAGCTTCAGGTTCTTGAAATGATTTGCAGTGTCAGACGATTATTGCCTTAAACCGTATAGAATCCAATAGAGAGGCACTTTTAATTTAATAAATGTAGCATTTACATAGTACATATTCACTTAATTATTCTTTCTACGTTTTGGTATATATCTGTCCCGTATCTGCACATAGGAACGCTTTCGTGCAAACAACATTGTAAACACATTCTTGCGACAAAATACCAGTTTACAATTTACACTATAATTTTATATAAATAAATGGAAAGATATGACTGTGTCGTATGCAAGTGTCAGAAGCCCGTATTCGCCATAGAACCTATTAACTATCTGCAATTAATGTATGCACGTAAAGGGTTTAACCCGTGGTTTACTCATGTTTACTGTAGCCAAATGATATGTTAGTATTTCTTTCCGACTTCTACTTGTTGCACAATTTTAGATGACCTGTTTAGAATTCATGGAAAGTCATTGAACGTTAATAGGAACTGGTTCCAGCAGAAGATGACTTCTGTCCAATTCCTTCAGGTCCCATAGCTAAATATCCACAGTCAACAGGTAAGTCGATCTGTAGCATTGATATAGCTGGCGTCTTTGCTACATAGAAACGTAATGGCAGCAGCTACCCCAGCAGCATCAGTCATCTTTCCAGTCAAACTACAGTTTGCAAACATTTTATTTTCTAATTCCTTTCGATCGCTAGAAATCTTCCACATCTACAATATGTTTCACCAAATTATGACATTGTAATTTGTACGGTTAATATTATAATATAAAATTTGAATAAAAATTAAATCAAATAAATAAACTAAGTAAGATGCTTATGAAGTTTATAGCAGTGCCGTTTGATTATTCAGACATGCGTAAAAGCAAGGCGATTTTGTTTAGTTCAGTACACATTTTGTATAAACTAAGACCAAATTATGTTTACTGACGATACAATACATAGTTGCTTATATTAAATTGATAACATTTCCCGGCAACAAGGATTAGTAAAGGACGAAAACATACCGCAGGTGTCCAAATTTGTCCTGGACTGACTGAGTTAACTCTAATGCCTGCCTCAGATAAATCCAATGCCATACACTTTGTTAGTATTAACGCTGCATTTTTGGTAGAAGCGTACACCCAGCAGGGGATATTTGATAACGGAATATGAGCAACATTACTGCGCAGTTTTTACCGTCTGTAAAGAAAATTTAATATTTTACTCAAAACGATTATAATTCAATCCATACATTTTAGTAGAATTTGTTGCAATTAATTCTCAAAAACGTAGTTTTGTATTGTAAGAGATGTTTTTTTTAACGTTTTTTATTAGAATTCTAGTCGCTAATCGACATTAGGACAACAAATGGTTACATACTGTTCAATATAATCTTACCTTTCTTCATGTGAGGATAACATGCTTGAACCATGTTAGAATAACCGACAACATGTGAGGATAACATGCTTGAACCATGTTAGAATAACCGACAACATTCACAGACATGCTTTTGTTCCAGTCTTCCGCTGCAATCTCTAAACCTGAGTAAAAAATAAAAGTTTTTTTTGTGGTATCATATTTCTTTTACCATGCATTATGGTCCTGCATTATGCTGCCTAGTAATATTGTTTCTTTCATCGATACATTTTTCACGGCTGTAACACATTCGTCCTTGTTAGACACATCAACTTTTAAAACTTTACTTGTTTCCCATGAGATGTTCAGTCATTTTCAAGATAAACACCAAGTGATTCGTCGAGATCAAATATGGCAACCGAAGCACCATCATTATTAAAATATCAGTATTATCATCATAACGAACGTCAAACTAAATGTTATATCTCAGTGTTTAGTAGCCTGGCGTAAATCAAAGGGTTATATACATATATGTACCTTATACAGTGTGGCACGAAAGTAATAGGACACACTTTGATGTATCAACACTTTAAAAGTAACGAACTGAAATGTTCCACCGAGATATTGGCATTTATTTGACACGCACGTGTGAATGTGCAGTTTTGCCCTTAAATTGTCTTTCTTTTTAATTAGTTCAAATAGAAATCGCAACACCAAAATCACAGACACAGGTTTTTTACATCAAAACGTGCACTAATTTCGTGGGACAGTCAGTATAACAAACTCTACTCTGTAGTGCAAGACTGTGAACTATTATGCTCGTTGGTAGAGCCCAAGAAAATAAAACTGCTATGCAAGCCGAACAGATATTATCCAACACCCGATTGAAAGCAGTTTAGAACTAATTTGTAAGTATAATAAAAGCAATAATACTTTGTTGTAACAAGTTTCGAGAAAAGCACTTTGAAAAAATTACAGTTTTCACAATCTAGGAAATATTGCAAGGTAAAGATAGTGAATATTCAGAAACGGCAACATGATATTTGTTATAAATCAATTTAACATAGTACTTCTCGACATAGTGGCTTTTCTAGTGGCTAATAAAGACAATACCAATGAGATGAAATTAATTTATTTATTCAAATTTGATTATTGTTTCTTGTGGTATATAACATTTTTTGCAAAAAAATCACATATTTGAGAGCAACTCAAACGGTGTCCTATTACTTTCGTGTTATCCTGTACATGCATGTTAATATGCATATTTCGGGTTTTCTCTTTTATATGATGATTACTCGGGTAAATTTCTTTATCTGTCTGTATTCGCATTAACTTGCAATTGCATCGTACTTATCAGATGATTTATTAATTGTGCATCACGAAGTTTATTTTAGAATAATACAAGTACAGTTTATTTTTTGATATTATTAAGAACTAGTTCCGGCAAAGGAAGATTGTGCTCCCATTCCTTCGGGTCCCATTGCTAAATATCCACTGTCAACCGGTAAATCTGCACCATCAATATAGCTGGCATCCTTGCTACATAGAAACGTTATAGCAGCAGCTATACCAGAAGAGTCCACCAACTTCCTCGTCAGAGTACAATTTTTGAACACAACATTCTCTACCTTTAGGCGGTCCCCACAAGTCTTCCACAACTGCAAAGAATAAAATTAGACAAAATGTAGAATCTTTTTTATCACTACGTAAAGCGCTAAGAACAAGCAGTAATGTTCGTCATCTTTGGAATGTTTCTTTGACGTTCTTTTTACATGATCTAAAATTTATACTACGTTCTGTTTACCGATATTCGTGTGAAATCGGATTTTTAAATAATACCTAAAGATTAAATAGCCAGTTTTAATATATTGAGTACAGCTCACAGCAACAATAACGCGGAAATACGAACGTACTGCAGGTGTCCATACTGGTCCTGGACTGACTGAGTTAACCCTGATATCAGCTTCTGATAAATCCAGTGCCATACACTTGGTTAGTATTAGAGCTGCCCCTTTGGTGGAAGGATACACCCAGGAAACTTTCGGGTCAACAATATGTGCACAAAGACTACTTATGTTGACAATGGCGCAATTCTTCCCATCTGTAATGACAAGTGTCCGGTAGTATGTGTCAAACAGAAAACGTTTCCGACATCGTAAATTGTAATAAGAAAAGCCAAGATTGTACATATATATAAACTAAAAGTATCTGTCTTTTAAGCGATACGGGTACTCTTCTGAAAGATGAACAAGTTTTTTAACTGATACATGAATTCTTATTTAGATACCAACGAGTAGCAAAGAAAGACATGCAAAGTTTGCATTTAAAATAAACGGTTTTCTCATTTATCTGTGTCCTTGATAATTTAGTCTCCATGGCGAGTGTTCTGTTCCATGACGGATCCAATGAAGAAATGATGTTTTAATATATTTCTTTTCTCTCAGCGGGTTTGAACTTATAAAGAGTTACTGCTCTAAGTACGTTTAGTGTACATGTATTATTATTGTCTTATTCACTTCCAAACATCAAATTGCAGTGAAAAAGACATGTTTACGATGTACCTTTCTTCATATAAGGGTAGCATGCTTGAACCATGTTAGAATATCCCACAACATTTATAGCCATACTTTTATTCCAGTCTTCTTCTGTTAACTCTAAACCTAAAGATAACATCCAAAAAGATTAATTTATTAGGATGATATATTCTACGTAAAGCTACATACATCACGTTAAATTCTTAATTTACAACCTTATAAACGTACCACATTCAAATATTATTGAACACTATACAAAAGATTACACTACAGTTGCGGCATCGGCGTACCTGGTTTCATACAAAAATGTGCTGCAACGTTCGCTAAGAAGTTTACCATTTCTCCATTGGCGTCTGCTATCTTTTTTACAGCTGCTATGCATTCCTCCTTGTTAGACACATCCACTTTGTAAAACGTGGCCTTCTTTCCTTGAGATATTAACTCATTCTCAAGATGAACACCAAGAGTCTCATCGATGTCAAATATGGCAACTGCAGCACCATCGTTACTAAAAATATACAGGAACAAATTTAATTTACTACTTGCGAACACAGACAGTACTGTGTTTATGATACCAAATGGGTGATTATAAATCTGTGCACATCTAATCTTATATTTAAACAATATTTACGATTTATTATTAATAATTCATACTCGAAAACTAATAGTTAAGTACTTGTAACTGCTACGGAGCGGACAGTACTATAGTGCTTGCAGCCTAAACGCAACGAAATGTTTTCATTTGTCAGTACGTACTCTATCCAGGTTTATATTGAGATGTGACAGATATATATTATAAAGAGCTTCGTGTAATACCTGAATCTCTCCACAGTTGCACGACCAATCCCTGATGCTCCTCCAGTGACGATAGCAACCTTTCCATGAAATCGGTTACAGGTATGAGCAGAATCCAATGGAGGTTGAGGGAAAAATTCCTTATAATTGTCAGGATTTAATTCAGCCATAGCAGCATAAATATAACTGCAGTTGCTTTAATTTCCAGTTTTGCTGTCTGGGTCAGTTTAAGAGAGATAAAGCAATCAAGTCCGATAAGACTCGATTAGCGTGATTTAGATACAAACAGTGACAAATTACAGTTGCGACAGCAATCGTTCGTTCATCATTCACTCGCGAATAAAACTCAAATCTCCAGTGTTCACTTATAACAGTTTAAACTATTTTGAAATGAATCAAGCTTAACAGTTTTTTATTGACTATATGGTTAAGCCCAAACATTACAGAAGGCACGGACACTAACAGATGGTTTCATACGGACTGAGGCTAAGCTAGACCCTCGTTATTGTTTATATAAGAATTCGGGAAAAATTCACATTTAGTTTTTTTTAAACAAACTAAATATTTTCGGAAACTTTATGGTATGCCATGGTGGTATTATTTTTAGACTCGTGTGTGCAACGCATGAAATTTAATTAACGTTCTATAATCACCTCAAATCATAAAGAACTGAATTCGAGCTAACTACGTTTTTAAGAAGTAAACGATACTTCCATTATTTGTTATGGCCAAATTGTAAATACCGTGAATAATCTTGGAATTATTAATTAATGTTTAAAAGGGATTTCTTTATTTGCTAAAAAACTAAATTGATTATATAACAAATTATTGGAGTATATAATTACATATAGCACGGATCTTGACTTACTGTGTGAGGTACCTAATGCTTTTTATAGGGTGTCAATAAACGCTAATTAAATTTCAGGCAGTTTACACAATAGTTTGAAAATACCATTATTACAAAGGTTGAACGTTACAGTTTTAGACCACCTGTGTTACACCATCTACATTGTGTGAAAAAAATGTAATGCGGATTTTCCATGAATTTGTATTTAAACATGCAGTGACGAGGGTGACGTGACTTGATTAGCGTGTTTTAGATGTTAAAAAAAAATAATAATAACAAGGACAAATCAAAGTTGTGACAATTGTCACACGTATAACCCGCTTCTAACCCAGAATTGTGATCGAATCTCCAATGTTCACGTGTTTCATCTAAATTATGAAGTTATTTTGTTTTTTTTAAATTATTTTGAAATGGATCAAGATTAACAATTATTTAACGTTGAACTGAGCAAAATTATTCTTGTTTTGTAATTGAAAAATCTGTGTTTCATACTAGAAGAAGAGATTAAACAAATCACTTTACTGCTGGAGTATGGCATAACCGTTTTGCACTAAAAAGTGTTTAAAATAAATCATCATTATCGTCACTATCGTACATGTGATTAATGCTTGGCTAGGCTCCTGGGGCACTTACATGCAGACGAACATAGATAAAATGGATCACTTTTTAGCAAGAAATTCCTAAAAATTGATTCACTTTTCACTAGAAATGTCCGTAAAAAGGTTTAATTTTATAACAAAAATCCGAAATTTGGCTTCTTTTGTTTGCGCTAACCCTAGAAATTGGTCACTTTTTCGAGTGATTACCCAAGAAATGGGTTTATTAATATGAGGAGCAAACTCCCTAAAATGTGCGGATGTTCTGAGTTTGGATGGCAGATCCCATTTAAAAAGATGGACATTATATCCTGGGCTAAACTATTCTCAACCGTCCTGGCTACATACCTTCCAGTCTGAATAAATTCATTCATTAGTAAAGTGGAGATACGGAACAGTAACGTATGGACCACATTCCTCCCTGCGCACCCTATACTAATTATTTGTTATGTACCCCCCAGGAATATCCAGCAGAGCATACTTCATAATAAGAATATATGAGCTCGACGTAACATGACAGGTCTGCTTTTTATTTTACACCGTTAAATCAGTTGTTTTAAATACAACATATAGAGTAAGCCTCCATTTTATAATTAATATGAATTATGACTTTTTTTACAATGTACTTGGTTCAGGCATAAGACATGAATGTGCCCTCTCATTTTCGATGATGGTTCAAAGAACCGAAAGAATCATGATGCTCACTGTCTAATTCATTTTTCATCATTACATTTATCGCTTTATAGAATCAGGCAGGTATGAAAAACACCATTAATCTCTTTGTCCATTTCTGACGCTTCTTCCTGGCAAATTAATGCATTTTGACTGTCGCCCAATACATGATACACCTCAGCGAGGTCATTTAATGACCTGGCTATTTCACGGTGAATAACATTTCCATGGATTTGCTTGTTCATCTGTAACGCTTCTAGGTGATATTTTAGTGCATTATTATAATCTCCCAGTTCCTTGTTTAATTGAGCTATGGTGTACAGCGATGTAACTAAACGAGGATGCCGAGCAGCATCACCATGGATATGTTTGAACATTTGCAATGCTTGCATATGATATTTCAATGCATTGGGATAGTGACCCATTCGTTTAAATACTTCACCGGTGTTGTATAATGATGTTGCCACGTCATGATGAGCAACATCAAAATGAATATCTTTATACATCTGTAATGCTTCTAGCTGATATGACACTGCACTCTTAATATCCCCTATTTTAACGTATGTCACTGCTGTTTTGGTTAAAGCATCGGCAACATCCGTATGAGCGTTACAACTGTGGATTTTCTTTTGCATTTTTAATGCTTCGTTTTGGTGTTTCATGGCAGTATGATAATCGCCCTTTTTGTAGGATGCCAAAGCAATATTGTTTAACAATCTTGCGGCTTCAGGATTGGCGCCATCTTCACGGATGATCATCTGTAAGGCATTTTCTTCATATTGCAGTGCTTTGGAATGATAACCCATGTCTTTATATAACAGTGCAATATTATTTAATGACCTTATTACATCAGAATGGTCGACATCTCCTTGAATTTGTTTGGAAATCTGTATTGCTTGATGATGGTATTCCAGTGCTTTCATATTATCACCCACTTGTCTGTAAACCTCAGCTATGTCGTTAAATGACCTTGCCACATCAGGATGGGCAACACTTCCATGAATCCGTTTGTTCATCTGTAACGCATTTGTTCGGTATTTCAGTGCATTACTATAATCGCCCGTTTCGCAATATACCAGTGCTAGGTTATTAAACGATTTCGCGACATCAGCATGATCACCAAATCCATGAATCTGTTTATTCATCTTTAGCGCTTCAAGATACAGCTTTTGTGCCTGATTCCTATCACCGGTTTCTTTGCATAACTCAGCGATGTTGTTTATTAAAGTTACCATTGAAGGGCCAGCTTCGTCTCCGCGAATCTGTAACGTCTTTAGGTAATACTCCAATGCCTTATGTTTATCACCCATCTGTTTATATACTTTAGCTATGCTGTTTAATGATTTAGCAACATCAGAACGGGATTCAATGCCAGAAATCTGATAACCAGCGTCTCCATGAATACGTTTATTTATTTCTAATGCCTCCTTATAGTATTTCAATGCATTGTCAAAGTCGCTCTTTCGACGATATGCCCCCGCTATGGTGTCAAGTGAGGCGGCTATATCAGGATGATCAGCATCGCCATGTTCTTGTTTTCTCATAATTAATGCATTTAGACAGAATTCTAACGTACATTGACCACTATTATCCATAGCATCATATGTTAAGTAAAGTCTGAAATAAACATTACGTACTTGAAATGTTTAAAGATACAACTGAATACACTGTCAACATAACTTAACTCAAAATTAAACTTTAACATTTGAAAATAAACATGCATTTATTACGATACATATTGACAATTGGAAACGTAGCTTATATATATATACTGTCTTGTGTCTTGTACATTGTACGCACATATATAGGTATTGTTTTGATGAGTACTCACCTTAACTCAGTAGCTTTTTTGTATTGACTAAGAGATACACATTTATAAACGTGTTTGTAGAAAAGCTGTATGATTGCGAACGTGTTATTTCCTTGTAATGATATAGAAGTATTTTATTTTTAAGTTTGTAGGTCGCATTATTTTCTATTTTGATTGTTTAGTACTAAATCTGACCTCTGATCAGGTTCATTAATCACGCTATTATTTCCCCGGGATTATTTTACGTTGTTAAGTGAAATGTTTTTTTATAATAAAATGAAATAAACTTGAAATAAAAAATGCGGTCAAAGTGGTCTGAACTTTTAATTAATTATTGCCTTTGGGCTATCCTATATTCAGTGAAAGCATTTTCACGGTCGTTTTTAATAGACATCCGGTTAATTTTTTGTTCAGGACAGAAGTCACTGAGCTAGATACAGTGATTAAAGGAAGATTTTAGTTAACAAAGAGTCTAAACTCGGCTACATTTCGTCAACACCAAAACTAATACTAGTACATACATTTTTAATGAATCAAAATGTCATGTCTGAATAAACTTTGTACTTAGCATTTAGGGCCTCCCAACCTATTTCATCTATTATCCAAATACTTCTTATAACATCGCAGAAGCCGTGGTATTTTAATTTTTTTGTACGGAAAGGTTTGGCTGCTACCCCCGAATGATATTTCTTGAAGTGACTCTCCTGGGCTTAGACACTTTTGAACATTATTGATATTAGTAGTTAACGCTAACATATTTTCTCTTGTGTAAATAATTCAGTTATAATACGGTTTTATATAAAAGCTATGCAAGAAAATATGTCACAATAGAAGTTTTGTCCCAGCAAAGTAATTTCTTTTTGTTTGTTATTGTGTTTCATTTGTAAAGGGCCAATCCTGAGACAACACTACGCGGGGCATCCGATTAGCTTATGAGTAATCATAGTTCGATAGTTATTGTGTAAACATAAACGAATTGTTCAGTTAATATAATTATGTAGTCACCGGGTCTACTTAAACCGGGACTAATATAATACACTTTAAGCAGTTTTAAAGGATAGAAGACCGGGCAATAAAATGTCCATCGGACATTGGCTACCCGGGATTGGCTACTGTGGAAAAATAGTCTGATCGAACATTTATATCCCCGTCACGCGAACATTAATCACCTTTACACCGGGGCATTTCAGTTTAAAAACTCACACTACTATGTGAGCATTAGGCATTGTTATAAACCATATTTGTGACCAATGTTATTATCAGCCGCTTTATACCATACGTTAAAGGGATTTTTTTCAGAGGATGTCCTCCACTGAGGTCGGCGTCAGAGTATATATATATATATATGAGGGGGGTAGGGGATACCCCCCAAGGTACAAAAAAGGCCTTAAAACAAAATAGTACACTAAATTTTAAAAAATGCAAAATAATGGTCGCCAAAAGACAATGGTCGCTGCTCGTAACGTGCGTTACGCGCTTAGGGTCTGTTTTTTGGCTAAAATCACGAAAAGATGTGACACTTCGTTAGGGGTGTTTTTTTTTCAAAAGTCACTTCCTTAAGGCTGTATTTTTTCAAAAAAACTCACTTTAATTCCTTAAGGGTGTATATTTTTGCAGAATTTCAATTCGTTAGGGGCATTTTTGAAAAGCCATATTGGAACTTGGGTACCCACTTTCATATTGCCCCCGGGCAATGAAACTCCATTCATAATATCAAACCAAAGTTACAACGACAACTTCTAGTCATTATGAACTAATTACATATGCAGATTCTAATAACAGTAGACAATGAGGTGACAATCTGTCAAAGAACAAACCGTGACAGTTTTTATTAGTTCTACTAACTAAAGGCTTTTGTTTAACTTAGATCACGTGAGGACAAAAGCTTTTGCACAACGAGATTCCAAGATCACTCAGAAAGATAACATGTCAAGATTGCATCATTGACTCCCATACACTTCACCAAACTCTTCTTCAAATATTCTTAAAGGGATCCATGAATATGATGCTTCCGTAACTAGACAGCAGAACAACAAAGCTGGTCGTTTACATAACTTGAAGAGACAAGTTTGACTTTATGGAAGAATATATTTAATAAGTTCGTATGGTTTTCAGTGTTTCACTTTCATTTACACAGTATGCAAAAAGTCAGTGATTGATATTTTATAACATTTTGCAAATAGATTGGATGACTCCATGCAGTATTTCTAACAATCCACAATATTTCATTTTCTTGTGAACTGGATAAAAGTGATACGGTAGGTAGTTTAATGCCGAAATTAACTCATCTTATAGTTTCAACAAAAAATGTTCTAACATGCGAATCAGTGGATTTATGTATTGTGTCATGTTATTTTACCTTTACCCAGATAATAAAACAGAAAAAGCTATTTAGATAATACTAATTAAAAACTATAAACAAAGCAGTCCTACCTGTTTCCAATTTGTCTTTAATTTACCACATGTCGTAGCCAATGCACAGACATTTGAATGCATTTAGTAGATGCTTCACGACTTGCATATTCACATATCCGTAGCCAAATGATGGTGAGCAATTGAGTAAATATAGATAAAAGCATTTCTAACAAAGTCAAGGTCTTGTGTAGGTAATGCATTTCCAGGATTGCTTTTTGTTAAATTATGTCATGTACAACACTTAAGATATTAAATGTGTGCCTATATTACCTCTGTGGAAGTCATGTGGTGGCCTGGGCAACTATTCACATGCCCAGTAATCTGTGTAAACTTTGTTTCAAGTTGTGTATCAACTCTCCATGTACCCAGTAGTATATACTCATAATTTACATATTTAATTTTTTTTTGTTAACTTAAGGTTTCATGCGTTCAGCGCTTGCTGCTGGATTATTTGGTTGTTAAAAAAGCTAATACAAAACCTGTGCGAGCCTAGAATGCAATCTGTATTAAGTTGACTAGATATCTTGTAAACTGTGCAGTGTATCTGCCATGGCAATATGTGGAAATTGTTTTTTTTATGCGATATGATGTGGAGATTACAGCAAATCTAACCACTGGGTGCTAAGTTCATAACTTGATGTTATCGACATCCATCCCCAGAGTGCTGTTACCTGTTTGTTTATTTCATAATTAAAAATTCACGACCAGACCAATCCGCTACAACATATAGACTGTCAGACATCAACTTAAATGAAGAAGGAAACACACTTAATGTTTTCCAAACATTGAGCACATGCATCAATTTAGTATCAGTATTGCACCCCATCATTCATTCACAAATGAGACACCAGTTATTTACTTTTGAATGTATTAACAAAACTTTATTTTGCTGGAGTTTTCTATAATTATGTTTTCTTGCAATTCAGTGCAGAACAGTTAGGTGTGGTGTTTCAATTCCAAATACGAGGAGACTATTTTTTAAATGGAACAGCCCTAAGGAGAAATAGGCCCATCTAAATAACTGTTGGATTACATTAGTACTGTACGCATTTAGATGAGGTGATATTGTTACAAAAATTTAAATGAAGGGCTAGTACTTGACTAGTTTCGTCCTAAGAATATGTTTAACTACAAAATGCTTAAATTCACACTCAGTTCTGATCCTGTTCCCTATGCATTAGTTTCAGGTGCAGAAATATAAATACATTATTT